>DVZN01000220.1:0-15263 GCA_018237365.1 Caria ino melicerta
TCCCGGGCAATGTCATGCTTACTCAGAATAATCTGAGAAACATTTTAAGAAAAGTTGCCCGACCTGGGAATTGAACCTGGGACCTAAGCGGCTAGCGGTCTTAACAGGCGAAACCTGTACCGCTACACCACAGAGGCGATAAGGTACTTTTACAAAGTATACATTTCACGCATATTTTTACTTATTCTGATCATCATAAATTAGCAGGATCATGAAATTTTGAATTAATGTTGCACAAATTGGTCTTGTTCCGTAAAATACAGGCGGTAATTAATGTGTAAATTAATTTACACTTTCTTTCGCTCTCCTGTGAATTTGCTGCTTTTCACATCCGACATTGTCATAGGCGTTACGACTATAATTCTTTAGGTACGTGACATATAATACTTTAACACAAAACACAAGGTTATGACAAAGTTAAGCTTTTGACAAAGTTTCTAGTAACTTGTCAATATACTTTTCTTCCGGGTCATACTTTTTAATTAATTCTTGGTAATCTTTTGGGAAAACATCTTTGACAGTCTTCCAAGTATTGTACAATAACATCATGGCCTCTGGCTTGCAATTAACACACAAAGTTTTCACTGATGTTGGTATTTGCTCTGAAAAATAAAAAAAACATTACAAAAAAAAGTTTAAAAAGATCCTTCACGCCTATTATCCCCGAAGGGATAGTCAGAGGTTTGCTAGTTTCTCCATGACTCGTAAGTCCAGTAGATATACTAGAACACCCACGATTAGCCAATGTACTTGGACCTATGATGTGATAGGTGGCAAGCCTATCGCCACTTCGGGCACATTCCGATCCCGGAAAATGTCATGCTTATTCAGAATAAACTGAAAAACATTTAAGAAAAGTTGCTCGACCTGGGAATTAAACCCGGAACCTAAGCGGCTAGCGGTCTTAACAGGCGACAGCCGTACCGCTACGCCACATTTTATTTATATTTACTAAATAAAGTTATGCAAACTCTATATAAAAAATATCTATATAAACTCTATATAAAAATATTTTTAAATTGATATATTGGATACTGATTCAGAACGAAACTATGCTGGGCTGGAATGTATCTGTAGTCTGCACGGTACCCGCCCGAAGGGCTTGCGGGACGTTAGGCGCATTGTAGAATATATCCGCCCTTATTAATATACGGTTTCACTTGCTATTAGAATAATTATTGACTACGATTCAAGTAATTTAATGCATATCCATAAATTACGACTAAACACGGACACTAATTATACAGGACTGAAACCTCGGGCGCAACTTTGATCTATCTTGCAAAATCTATTTAAGCATACTTCCAGTTAGATTTGTGTATTAATTACATTCTTATTTATTATCTGTAACCGTAACTTTCTTACATAAGGAAGAAGGTTGAAAATAGGAAGCACTAAATCTAATTTAGTGATGAAACTTTTTGATATCAAATACGGTATTCTATAATTACCCGATATGACGGGAAAACTATAAACAAAATTCGAATTCATAAATTATTAACTTCATTAAGATAAACTTTGTGTGAAATGTATTAAATTACCTGCTATTCCAGGCGTCGCCAGCGTGATTAAAAAGAAAGATCACACGACATACTATTGTCTCTATTCAATATATAGCGTTACTTTATTAAAATGTGAAATAGAGATAGATAGATATGTTTCCATCAAAAACGTTGTAAAAATAGCTTAAATCCCTATTTACGGTATTATGTGTGTACAAATAAATACATAAGTTTTTGTTTCATTTCAAAATACCAAGTAGTTATGATTTCATAGATATTTGAAATTTCCCTAGATATCTAAACATGTGACGTCATAGGACAACGTATTTACCGCTAGCGTTCACTCGCGTCCCAGGCTACGTCATCACTAGAGTACGCGTACAAACTGGGATAGCGAGAGAACGTTGTCGAATGACCTTAAAATTCCATTATCCATTTCAAATCCACGAATTGTTTTTTTCCTACATATCTTTATTATTTTTACAAAAAAATAAGGAGAGCTAGTAATATAAATTCATGAACATTATTATTTATTTATTTAAATTTAATATAAGTACAAAGGTGAAACCTAATGTCTACAGTAGTAATAGTACAGTCGTAGTTGTAATAGCATTGTAAACCAGTCAACCTCAGGTCAAAGGTTGACTACAACAGGGGTGCAAAATAACAAGGAAAAAACGGAATTACATGACATTTGCAAAATATATTATCAATAACTAAAAATAAATAAAATAATAAAATATTACTAACATAATACAACATTATTTTACATAAAATAATACATTATTTACATTTCATTAACATAATTAACAGTCTTATAATGTTTATGTCTTTTGTGTTCATATATGTATATGTATTATGTTGTTTGTAATAAATATATTTTGTTTTTTTTAGATAATGGGATTGGTATGAAACGACTTTCCTGACAGCTCGATACATAAAACTTACCAATACTATAATCAAATAAAACAAATGCAATCCATCAATTTGGCAAGGCCGGATGTTAACTCTGCCACGCCGATGTGTCCGGGAGGGGATCGCAGACATTTTTACATTGAATCTAAATGCTTCATAATAACATTATTAGCTGTTTGCTTTTGTTCGAAGCTGTGTCTGTTTTTTTAATGTAAATTTTTATATTTTTTTCATATAATATAAGAGGACAAACAAGCAGATGGATTCCCTGATATTAAGAAATACACGTCGCCTATAGAAACCAAAGGTGGTAATGGTGCCTTGCTAACTCTAGGCTGGGATGTTAAGCCTTGAGCAAATGTAAGTTTAGGTCTTCTAGCAACTGTGTACCAGGCCAAAACCTTTGCAATAATTATGTGCGCACTAGAAAACCTAAACCGCTCATACTGTCATACTGTCGGACAGTCAGGCTGCCCTAAAGGCACTGCAATCCGAGGTATTTGATTCAAAGCTTAGATTTGAATGTGCCCAAATCTTAAACAAGCTGGGTGAAAACAACAATGTAACGCATGAATGGGGACACACTAGGGTGAAGGGAAAAAAGGAAATGTAGATCTTGTCTTGAGGCAGAGGAAACAGCATAACACATGCTCTGTGACTGCAAGCAAGCAAGCAAGAAATAAATATCTGGGAGAACAAATAGTGGATCCCCTAAACCCTGCTGATGAATCCCAAGTTTATAATTAAGTTTTTGGAGGGTATAAGCCTCGCGGAACACATGTTAGCTTAGAATAAGAGGTGTGATCATAATAGATCTTTACAGGTCGCAGTGATCCTCGGGTACATCTAGACCGAACTCTTCCATATATAATAATAAAATGTAAGTTTTCCAGTTACCTTCTCCACTTTACCGGAACACACCAACGGCAAGCACTGATGTGGCGGCGTAACTGGTAAGACGTTGGCACCAATTGCTGCCTAAATCTACTAGCTAGACATAGTAAGTATATCTTCGCCGAAGATATATAAATCTAAGTGATTAAACATAAATTGCAAAAATTCGTCCAGTTCATGTACATCCTTTAAAAGGGATCTCTCCGGAAGTACCCTTTCGAAAAAAATGTATTTTATAAAAATTTGTTTCTATTGAATGTAAACGATTAACACGGGTCAACATGCCATGGCATTTTACATTATAAACAACTGAAAATATAAAAGGTAGTAAGTATCCAGTGATATAACGCTTTAAGCACTGAAGACTATTGTAATTATTTAATATAAATAAAAGTTTAGACGAGCGAATTCTGTACATTGAAAATGTTTTAAAAAAAATACACACACACATACACACATATCTTCACGCCAAGTCCCTTACGAGGTAGGCAGAGAGTATCGAGTGCCAAGTGTCACGACTGAATTAGGACACTAGGAACTTACCTATAAAATTTTATATGGTTAGATTATTTTTTACTCATCAACCTACTCCTGTGCGTGTACTTTAATTTCCATTTTGAATTATAATTTACTTGCTCACCTGGTGAACTTTGTCTCGCCCACGTCCTGACGTAATCTTCTTCTCATATATAAATATAAATGGATTGCTAAATGTGTTGCTAAGCGCCAAACTCTAGAAAGGCTGAACCAATTTCGCTAATTCTTTTTTTATAATATTCCTTGAAGTACGAGAATGGTTCTTACAAAGAGACAAATTTTAAAAATTACTTGAATAAATATAAAATCAAAAGATTTGTAATAAGACTTAAAAGTAAATTTGAACTTTAATACTATACCATAAAGTTTAAGTGTTAGTGGAGGGGTTCCAGGAAGGAAGGAAAACTGTTAGGAGATAGGAAGTTTAGCTAATATGAGATAGGAAGGTCAGCTAATATGAGATAAAAACTATGCCATCTTTTAAGTTGGATCAAGTAAAATAATTGTAAAATTTGACCAAAATCTGTTTGGTAGTTTCTGAGTCCATCCTGAACAAACTATATGACACATAATTTATATACCCTTAAATTCACTTATAATGCCTAACCAGTTTTAGTGATGATGATGTAACTCATTTCATAATTATTTTCTATGATTTTTTTTTCTATGAAAATATAACCGTTTAATGTTACTCTGGTTTAAGTGACCATCTGCTTATATGTGTGACTATTATTTATGACTAGCTGTTACTTATAGCTTCACAAGCATTTTTATTTATTACTTATAAAAATACAAAGTACGATTTAAATCCCACATCTGTCCCATAAACAAACTCCACTCCACGTCGTCCCAATGTACCTGTATTTAACTCCATCACACCTCAAACAACCCCAACCGACCCACCACTTCCCATTCCCTCAACTCTCCCTACATTTCCCTAACTCTCCCCACTGTGGTGTGGAATCGGGTTGAGTGGGCGATGTAGGGGATGATGTCACTTTTTCTCGAAAATTACTATTTGTATAATTTTATATGTGGTTACTAAGCATATGTTTGTTATGACATCACATCACAAATCTTTGAAATTTTCGGATTTTCTGTAATATGTATGTATTATACATTCAAACTTTCCTAATGAATCACTCTATTGTTGAAATCAGTATTAAAATTAATTGAATAGTTAAAAAGGTTTAAACAAACAGACATCAGAAGCACCTTCTTTTTATACTATGTAAATTTTATTGTTGATATTAGATTGTCTCTAAGCAAATGAAAAAAAAATAATGGATTAAAATATAAAAAAAAAATTAACTAGGAATGTTTCGATGCTGATTTAGATTATGTCGAAAATTTAAAATATATTGTTTTTGACAGAAATGAGTTGGTTGGAATGGCCGGTGTGGTCAAAATCCGATTGGATGAGGAGGTACCATCTCCAACCCCTACCACTCCAGCCTCCATCAAGCGGTTTGTCAAAACACTAGCATGCCCCCTTTATATTAATATTTTTAACAATTAAAAATCCTTTACCATATTTTCAAAACTAACGTTGTTAGAATAATACTTGTTAGATGTATTGGTTAACATCTTGTTATGAATCCTTAAAATTGTGCCTTATAATCTTAACATGATATAATTTTTTTAAGAAAATTACAATTTAAAATTGGTTCTTCACAAATCACATTTACAAATATAAGAATTGTTAAATAGCCACAGTTTTATTTTTTACAGTGTAACCAATGATACCGTAAAAAAAATGAGACAAGTTCATTTAATATTAATGAATAAATATTTAAATGTGATTTGTAAAGCAATTTTTAAGTTGTATTTTTTAATTGTATGTTAGTCGAAGTTGTATACTACATTATTATCCTACTTTACTAATTTGTTGCATGTTTATTGTTATGACTATAACAAGCAAATTAATTTGGGAATGTGACTATAAAAATACTGTAGTGCCCTTCTCCTTTAGTTCATTCAGATTTACTACTATAACCAAATTTACAAGTAGTGTTAAGATATGGCTGAAGTAGATATATGCTATCAGATGGAATTAACATTGTGGGGTTTGTTTACACTAATTTACATTAAATAGTTTTAATGTAAATTAGTGTAAACTGGACTGATGATATTTTGATCCTTATTTACTCGTAATCTGACTTGACAACCTAGCTTTCCATCATGCTTTTTAATCCAATCAATATGGTTCTGCCAAAAGAGAAGCAAAACTTGAAATTGATTACAGAGTTTCTGAGTTCAAGTGTTGAACATTTTTATATGTAAAGTTAATAGTAGATGCTGAATTATTGCATAGTTATTGTTTACAAGTTTTAGATTGTAATAAAAGCTCTACAATCTAATCTTAGGTTAACTCATTAGTTATCATAAATGAAATTCTGCTATGATGAGAAATTGATAACATTTTGGTCAACAATATTCACTATGTATTGTTAATCTTCTCTAAACTATTAAAGTTCTATTGTCACTGTAGATATAGATAAATTAATTTTATAAAAATAAAATATTTTTTGAGACGACATTGTTACTAAGAAGAGATTGTTACTATTAGCTCTTCTTAATGACAACCCCTGAAAAAACCCCTTAACATAGTCTTATTAACCTTGATTAACTTATAATGATTATATTATAACTAACGGACAAGTTTGTATATATAACTTGTATTATATTGTGTAAGTTGGAATGATGTAGGTACCCTGTGTTGATCTAGGTTCCTTTGTAGAATAAATAGACCAAATGTCTTCCTGCCAGGCAGCTCATAAAAGGTGAGCATAGGGATACTGTCATTAACACCCTGATTTCTAACTAAATAATAGGGTGTTGCAGAGGTTGGCAACACACTATTAACACATGATGTCCTTAAGTGGCGTAAAATAATAGTTACTGGAAAGACATATTATGAAACATTATATTATGACTAAATTGGATATAGTTGAATGAAAAAACATGAGTTAGATTTCTATTCCCCATTTAAGTAAAACTTCAGCCATAATTGTAAAATAAAAAACTTTGTTTTAAAGTAAAAACAAAAATTAATAAGAGTTTGCTTTGGTAAAAAGAGTTATTAGATGCGTATGCTCTATTCATCTATATTAGTATTATAAAAAAAGTATTTTAGTATGATGGTAGTATTTTCTTATAATGATGGTGTCTACTACCATAGTCAAAAATACTGTCACTATTTGATATTTTTATTATACAGGAATACCATTTATTTTGATTCATCAATATATTTTCACAAGAATCGAAATTATTGATTTCAGGGAATTAGTAGTATGTAATAATTACACTTATAGTTTCATATGAATTTGTTGTTGATATTGGCAAACTCAGTTATCTAGTTACATATTGAAGCCATTACTATCAAAAACATGATGAAAGTTGGCTATTCTATCTTCTCAATTAAGTGAAATGGCCTACTCGGTATAAAAACTAACTATACAGTTACTATCTTAATTATTTAAGTTTTAACTCGGTACATAGTTTTACTTTATACATAAATTCACTGTATAAATATCAACATTTTATTATGTAATATGTTTCATTACACGGCAGCTAACAGTAACTATAATTAAACTCACTCAAGCTGCAACAATTTACTTCAAATCTCTATAATCCAAAAAAAAAACTGAATTTTAAATTTATATGTAAACTGAATGTTAGCAAATAAACTTGCATATTAGGAGTGAGACCTGGAAACAGGACTAGGACACTCCTACTAACTTTTTTCCTGTGTTAGTTTTCAAACCTTTGATGAATTTTAATTTCATATTATAATCCTTAATTTTTTAGGTTGTTTAAACTAAGCACAGATTATGACACATCGTAAGATTAATTATATTTATTTATTCACCAAAATTTAACAAAATTATATTCGTTTGTTTACCTGTGAAAAGAAAATCTATGATTGGCTATAGAATTTGATAATATTTGTAATATTAACAAATGTTAAATTCATATGTATGAATTGACATTTTTTTGTGAAAGAAATGTAAAATAATATGGATATAATGCAGAGCATCAACACAAAACAGTCAGCGAAGTCTCCCTGAAATACCGCATCCAGTAGGAAGACATGATAGCGGCGACACTGCGTCTGAAATTTACGCTACAGTCAACTTAGATGCAGGTTAGTTTACAACTCATTTTTGTGATTTTAGTGACTTACTATATATCTCTCACATACATCACATTAGAAACCTCTCAAATTATCAGAGTTTTTCTATTATATTACGCATGTATTATACACATAAACCTTCCTCTTGAATCACTCTATTCATTGAAAAAACCGAATCAAAATCAGTTGCGTAGTTTTAAAGATCTGAGCATACATAGAGACATAGGGGCAGAGAAAGCGACTTTTTTATACTATGTAGTGACATAGTGATAGTGATACCTATTACTATAATTGAATTAGATATTATATTTATTAAAAACACACACTTGTACTTTTCCAAGTTTTTGTGGAAAAGTACAAGTGTGTGTTTTAAATTGCAACAAGTGCCGACGAAGGAAAGTGTAGATTAATTGTATTAGTTAGGCTAAGAATATGTGCATAAAGGAATTTCTTGTACAAGAGTGAACATAATACCCAACCCTTTTAACTAAACAGAAACTAAATTGTCAGAAAAGGGTGGCTGTCAATATACAATTTCTCTTTTCATTATCTTCAATTTGTGTACATGACAATGTACATTAAACATGATGAATAGACAGAGGTTCACTATTTTGCTCTTTCTAGGGCTGTAGGAGAATGGGATAGGGAATAAGACCCTCGACTTTAGATCAGCATAATTTAATTATTATTTGTATCTACTCAAAACCTGGTATACAGCCCCATAGCTTATAAAGTAGTAATAGATACCTAAAATGTTTTTCAGAAAGACAGAGGATTCTCAAGATGGTAAGACACTCATTAGATATAGGCAAAGAAGATTGAGACCTTCCTGCTTCGGGCTAAAAATTTAGGCTCAAAGCGTTAGTCTAATGTCTACTTTACTACCCTCTAAATCAAATTTCGGCAGCATATGTATTTTGACTGACAACGAACAGCCGACTCTTTCCTAAAACGATCAACACGAGAAAAAAAATCTGTTAGAATAAAGTTGTAGGCATTATCTCCTTGTAATATATCTTAATGCTAAATCACAATTGAACACAATTATCAAAATTATTTATAGACGCAAATACATTTCTCGGAAATGCATTAATTGTAATGCTACTGTTATGTATTAATTATTTAATTTAAAATCTAATCTACCATCACTATTTTTGTTATCTATTATCTTGAAAGGGCCGCCACTCGAATGACTATTGAATTTATTGTTACATTTAGCGGCAGATATTATCTATTATGTTCCATATTTCCAGGAAATAAACCCGTTGCAACAACTTCGACGAGCCGCGACCATCCTTACGAACATGAATATGCTAAATTACAGAATGAAAATCATAACGTGTAAGTATCTTTGGTTTTAGGTCGAGATAACTAGTGGATACTAAGTCGAATCTTAGTCAAACTTAAAATATAGGTAAGCAGTACTTACCTATATTTTAAGTATCACTGTTCCACTAAATAAAAACGTCATTGCCAAGCACTGACATTCATACGATAGAAATAGATTAAGCGGTGGTACCAATTCGGGCGAGACACTACGAAATTCCTTCGCTTAGTTAGAGGTTACGGAAGGCAGTTGGTCTATTCTTCAAAAAGAACGGAAAAAACTTCGGGTTTTTTAAATTTTTTCAGCTTTATTGTTTGTCGATCTCGCTGGCCGAGTGTCGAGCGTACTTGCCTTACCACGTCGACGAATAGCGAGGCTCGGGTACAATTCCCAACGCGGACGGGCGTTTGTGTGTTAAACATAGACTTCGTATTTCTGGGTCTGGATATTTATTAAATTTATACTGTTGTTTATTTGCATGTATGATGTCGTAGCGTAAAACCTATATCACATGAAAATAATTTGCTTACTTATATGTTAGATTAATATTTGTGATTTGTCCAGGGATATTTATTTATTTATTATATTAACATTGGTAAATATATCAAAAAAAATAATTGACTAAGCTACATTTCGTCATATTCGCAAAGTTATACTTCTTGCTGTTTAGTTAATTCTTGTTAATATTATTTTATTTTGTTACATTTATTTTTTATTGATGTTATAATTATTAAATATTATTATATCAGGTTTATTTTTTTCTTTTAATTATATAATACGTTATAATATAGATAAAAATAAAAAACCCAAAACTGGAGAACGCCTGGACCAATTTATCCTTTTTTAATTTTGAATAAACACTTGGCACTGCATACTTTCTTCCTATCCCGTAAGGACTTGGACTGAAGATATGTATGTATGTTTAATTTTTTTATGTATGCGAATTGAGGTCATGTCTAGGCAAGTTTATATAGGAAGTATTACGTCAACTTCAAATTATGAGTTCAAACCATGCGAAGCCACGGGCAGAAGCTAGTTGCTAATAAAAATATACTTTGGTTTCAGTACAGTCGAAATAACCCCAGAGCAAGTTTCAGACAACGAAATACAAATCGATGAAAGGGAAGCGGTGCCATCTGCAGCAGGTATGATTTTTTTTTCATATACTGCATACTGACTGTCTAACTTTATTTTATTTAATTAATTATTTATTATACACAAAACAGTGGAACGTAAGTGACATGAATAAAATTTAACAATAGGCGAGCTGTATAAGAGATTTCTTCCAGAGAACCCGATATAGGGATAATGCACGAAAGAAATGCAAAATATACACTGTACACAGACAAAAATAACAATATTTACAAACTAAAGTAAACGTAATTATGTCTAAAATGCCATTAAACCAAATTATCTCTGAAATACTCTGTTACGATCTTCTTGAACACTGCCAGTGATTGACTATCACATATGTCAATGGGTCAGTGAATTCCATAATCCAATAAAATTAAAAGGAAATGAATAGTTAAAGGACTTGGATGACGTAATAGAGGGAAATTTCAAAATTTCACGAATAAATTGGATATTTTAAATAGCCACACTATGCATAAATAAATTGGCAATGTTTCATCAAAATTGGTTCAGTAGTGACGAAATTTTGAACTCGCGAAACCATAGGAAGCTGTTAGTTCATAAATATTAAACAAAACCTGTTTTAAATTCATTACACGTTTACTCCTAACGCTGATGCAATCGACACTTGTGAAGCAATAAATCGCAAGAGGAAAATGTGCATGCAATTATACAGGATGTTTAATGAACCAGTTCATAGATTTACTGAAACAATGGATATACTTAGTAATTGTTAGTGCTATGCAGAATTTCAACTAGAGATTTAACTTAGAATATTTATAAGTTAAGATTGACGTGACCTATTTTTAATCTTTTCGAATCTCTGAATATAATGGAAATAGGATCACTGTTTAAATTTTCCAATTAGGAAATTATTAAGCCAATAATTTTCCAATACATTTTGTAAATAGATGTAAATAGATTTTTGTAAATAGAAATTTGACAACTGATTAAATTGTTGAGTCCATTCGTTGTGTTAGGAAGTTTAACATAATATTTATATCTATGTAATTTTTCAAAAATGAATAAATATTTAATTTTATAGTACCCTATTTACTAATTTTTCCCCATGTTGGTCCGGGCTTCTTTGCAGAATAGACCATCTGCCTTCCTGCCAGGCAGCTCGTAAAAGGCGAGCATTGGCTAACTTTCACTAAAACCGTGATCTCTTACTAGGTGGTAGAGCTTTGCAGCGGCTCACCCGGGTAGAATGGTACCACCGCCTTACACATTCCTGGCGCCATAACGTCAGTGCTTACCGTTGACGTGTTCCGGTTTGGAGGGTAAGGTAGCCGGTTAACTTACTTTAGCACAAGCCTAACATCCCGGCCTTAGGTTGGCAGGGCACCATTACCACCTTTGGTCTCTATAGGCGGCGTGAATTTCTTACCATCAGGAAATCCGTTTACTTACAATATTATAAAAAAAGTCATAATTAATATATGTTATACTAAACTGTATGGTTTTCATAAACTGATGTGACCAATTTAACTCAAAATAGATTTTGTCACAGCCACCATGAAGTTTTACACGGACATTGTAATCCTTTGTCATTTGCTATTAACTATTGACAATGGACTCATAATATGTCTAATTATATCTTATCTAGAAACAGTATCCTTACTGACATTGTAAAGAGAACATGTGATTGTTTTATAATATTCAAGGAAGCATCTCATACATTACCACTTGAGAGGAACTTGGTTATGTAATGTCAATGTCAAACTAGCAGCAATTTATTTATAAATTCCCACTAAGAATATTTAAAATTTTTGAAAAGTGAGAAAAATATTATTTTTTAAGGTCATATTTTGAGGTCCTTTGAAGCTGACTATTCTAATTCAAATTCTGAGTATCTTCAGTCGTCCGATATATGTGACGTCCGAGTGTGAATCCTTGAACTTATATAGTCAATTTCTAAGTCATAACTTTTATTGTGGAAAAAAAATTTTGTTTTTCCAAAATAACTTTCAAGTTTTTGGCAGTGTTCTTCTGTTATACGCTTATTCTGTTGTAGCTTTGCAAAAATTAAAAAAATGCGCCAAATGCCGTGAAATTCATGAAATTCGGGTTCCTTCGAGAGAAATCATACTTTAATAATTGAAAAAAATCTTTACCTTTATATTTGAAAATCTAAAGTAGCTTACAACGTATTTAAAACATCGTAAAAGCAAGCACTTAGCGATTAATATTAGTGGGAAGTTGCAGGGATGGCCCTTAGCGTCAACCGTTTTCCTATTTTTATTCTGTTGAACTTCTTTAGATTATAATATGGTTATAGTATGAATGTCCGCATGTAAAACGTATGTGACGTACCTAGAGTCGGTGCTGATCCCGGCGTCGGTGGCCATCAGCGGGCAGCTGCCGTCGAGCCAGGAGCTGCCGTACATCACGCCGCCCTCGCCGCGCCCGCCGCCCGACCCCGTGCACTTCAGCGGGGACTCCACTGACTCCGCAAGTACGCCCGTTTCCATACCATTCAAATACAATCAAGCAGACGGTTTTCCCGATGGTAAGAAATGCAAGCCGCCTAAGGATACCGAAGGTGATAATAGTGCTTTGCCTAACTGAGGCCGGGATGTTAGATCTCATGCAAAAGTAAGTTCACCGGCTACCTCACCCTCCGCACCGGAACACGTCAACGACAAACACGTTATGGCGGCAAGAATAAGTAAGGCGATAGTATCAATCCGGACGAGTCCTTGTGAAGGTCTAAAAGTTATACCGCTTTTAAATAAAATAAAAGTAAAAAAGCCTTATAATTCCAGATATAATTTACAGATTTGTAGCCTTTTAACTACAAACATTATTATAGTTGTTTTTAATCTAAAATTTGTTAGTGGTTTACTGTTTTTTTGGAGGAATTAGTAATAAGTGGTGTCGGTGTCCGACTTTGACACAAGAGGTCCCAGGTTCAATTCCCGGGTCGGGCAACTTGTTCTTTTCGTGATTTTTTCAGTTTTTCTGAAAAACAACGTTGCCTGAGATTGGGTTTGTGCCCGATTGGTGACGGACTTGCCACCCGCGACATCATGGGACCTAATATCGTCGGCTACTCGTGCATACTAGTATGCTCCTCCACCTACCAGGATAACGGGCATGATTTTTTTTTCATTTTAATGATAAATTATTCTATAGAGGGATACACCAGCATATCGGTTCGCGAGCCGCTGAGCAACATCCGTGCGCAGAGTATTAAACCACCTCAACACTATGCGACTGTCTCCGACGACTCAGGTCAGTTTGTGTCTTATTTCAATTATATTATTTGGTATGATATTTAAATAATACAACTATTACATGTATTATAATAAATAAATATAGCTAGACAAATCGCACATATTGATCTAACCTCTAAGTAAGCACATAATTTTCTTATGTTATGGGTGTTAGTTAACGATATATACATAGAAATATATATATATATATATAAATACTAAAATAAATTTAATAAACACCCAGACCCAGAAATGCGAGCGTCTATGTTCGTCACACAAACGCTCGCCCCTGTCGGGAATCGAACCCGAGCCTCGCTACTTGTCGACGCGATAACGCAACTACGCTACCACTCGGTCACAGAGACGGTTTGTGAGGGAATCTAGACGGAACTATAACAATTAACTAATCAATAGATAATCACTCCAGGTTTTGCTATTTAGATACGCTACAAAAACTTTGTTTACGTGATAAGAATTTGCTCCTTGTCATACTGTGACACTTTTTAAACAGTTTTATTTTGCTTGACTTAATATTTCTAATCTAATCATTGTAATTTTACTCGCTTCCTGTCGATCCATTGGCTTAAAATTTAGTAGACACTTTTAGTTCTGATGACAAAACAATTCTAATATATGTTATACATTTTCAAGCGTCGGCGCTTGGTAATTTTTTTTTTCATGATTAAAAAATTTACAAACATTAACACCTCTATAGTTCACGATTACATTCGTTTGTACTCGAATACTCAAACATTTAAATTGAAACGAATGTAATCGTGAACAACAGAGATGTTGTTTGTAAATTTAATGAAATAGTGGCCTCTTAGCATCTTGCTTTAGTTAGCGAAACCGGTAGATCAATATAATAAAAATACTATGAAAGTGTGCAAGTAACTTTTTAAATCATAAGTACTCAGTAGTGTTACAAATCCAAGATGACAGTTACAATAAAATGGCGGACTTATATTTTTTTCATAAACCCCTTAATATGGATAGGATACGAAAGGGCTTGATAGAATACGTCTCCATATATACAAATCTAAGAAAGCGACCAAAAAAAATATACGTTTTAGCATTATGCTTACAGTAAAAGGTTTGACATAAAAAAGGTTTTGAGTGTTTAAGCATAACCTCCGCTTCAAGATATCAGAAAAATGTTAAGAACGAAAAAAATACGGTGCCTGTGGGGATTGAACCCACGTTTCCAGCGTACCGGTCTGTTACGCTAACCACTACACCAAGGCGCCGTGGCCAGCACCCATCGAATTCTTATTAATTTATCGATAATGTCAATTGTAATGCCTTATTTGGTAACATTTTCACGCACCTCTCAAATGTATTTATCGTTACAGATAAAATTCACATTTTTTATACTTGAACATCACTTCGTTTTTCACAATCGGGTTTGAGTGTTTAAGCGTAACCTCCGCTTCAAGGTATCAAGAACAAATTCGGTCTTGTATAGGGTACTGCTGCCTCCTTTGGTATAGTTCAGCCAAATACCAACTGGCCGCTTTGGACTCAGTTGAAAAACGAGCTAAGAGACTTATTGGTAGCCCTGCTCTGACCAACGCTAAACTGCAGAGCCTTGAACATCGACGCAG
>DVZN01000221.1:0-15228 GCA_018237365.1 Caria ino melicerta
CACCCATAAAACAAGCAAATAATTTGCTTACTTTGGGTTTAGATCTATTTATTTATTTATTTATTATTTATCTATATCTATAGATACGTTTCCTGCCTACAAACTGACATTTAAAAGTGATAAATTTTATTTTCTGGTACATATTCATGATTATAGCGTGAAAGAAATAAAATTTGTGAATTTATAATACTTTCGCATGAAAATATATGTTTTTATGGTGGTTCTAAATACCGAAGTTTTGTAAATACAGAAAGGCATTTAGTAGAAAAAAGTTGAAATATCTTGACGGATGAAAGTGGCAATAGCATATAATGCTTTATAATATATCATATATTTCAAACTAGATTATAAGTAAAGTCAATATCTCAATAGTTGATTCAAAAGCTTTTATTATAGGAACGCTCGGGTTGGCAACGCACCATTACCGCCTTTGGTGTGTATAGGCGGCGTGAATTTCTTACCATCAGGAAATCCGTCTGCTTGTTTGCCATTAAAAATATGTTGTTTTGAAATTAGTAGTGGTAAGTAATGATAGAAATTCGAACATAAGAAATTTAAATTATAAGTTATTTAATATAAATTATTAAATTACACTGACACTTGGCACTCTATACTCTCTGCCTACCCCGTAAGGGACTTGGTGTGAAGATATGTATGTAAGTATGTAATTATTAAATTATAAAATTCAAACATTATTAATATTACCGCAGATTTTTTATAAAAACCGTTTCATCGTTTGCTTAAAATCTCTCTCGAATAAACGAACTGTGCTTGACACTGACGAACAGAATTTAAAATATGCAATTGCAACGGCTAAATAGGATTTAAGAACATATATTTATAATTATAAGGTCTGTGATACAATTTTTCCATTTTATGCGAATAAAAAGTATTTTGATTTTTTATATAAGAGGAGGCAAACGGGCAGGTGATCGCCGCCTCCCACGAACATCTGCAACACCAGAGGTCTCCCAGTTGCGTTGCCGACCTTTTAGGAATGAGTAATTTTGATTTTGAACGATAAGCGAGTAACAACTAACAAATACTTGTCAAATGTATGGTAATTTCTCCACTTCTCCTTCATTTAAACTATAAGTGTGCCAAATTACATAGTCCTCCGTCCGCGCAATTTCGTAAATTACGATCCGATAACAGCGGCAAACGCCGATCTCATAGGTAACAATCACACATAAAACACACTACACAGTCGCCGCCGGTCCTGGCGACGAAGACCCCTTTTCCGCCCGGCGCCTAACGCCGGCGGGCGAGCCACAGATACCCCGCTCACCACTAGTCAGAATGCAGCACTAAGGCGAGGTCCGGTCTCGCAGGAGAAAACCCTTAGTGTAAGCGTTATAGAAGTCCCACCAGCGATAAATAATGCAATCTGGGTTGAGCACACTGCTCGCCCAAAGCCGTTCGATGACGTTGCGAAGCCTGGCTGGCAACTATTTTCATTTAGAAAAAAAAATCGTAAAAAGGGTCTAAAGAAATAAAATTGAAGTCTCTATCAATATATTAATATTCACGTATTAATATATTGATAGAGACTTCAATTTTATTTCTATTATATAAATATTCATAATTTTAATATTAGATATGGAAAATAAGCACCAGATGAAAGTTATGAGTGCATAATTGATTTGTGATCGCCTGTAGCCTTACCGTATTGACAAGTTTCCCAGTAAGAGAGGTCGTATCTCTGTCTCAGGAGTGTAGTAACTTACATTATTTTACTATTAAGGGACGTAAAAAACGACCTTTATCCACGGTTTTTAAGTAAGTATTTTTTGAATTCGAATAGTGCACGAATCTTAGACCATTAAAGGTGCGCTCGAAGGCGCGAATTATCAAATACATTTTTATAGCAATAAAGAGGTTTCAACCGAATTCAAGGAGGAGGTTCTATATTCTGTTGTATGTATGTTCACCAATTACTCCGTCAATTCAGGAGCGATTTTCAAAATTCCTTTTTTTGGTTAAAAGGGTACAATTCCGAGGTGGTCACTTAAATAATTGTGGGATATCCGGGACCGCAAATACGATTGTTTTAAAGTTTTACTGCTCAAGAATTATTATGCGTATTTATAATAAAATTAAATTTATTTTAGCATATAATTAACGGATGCGCGCGAAGATCTATCGGCCCACACTATGGAGGTAAAGTTCAAATTTAAATTATCATTTAGTTCTATGGCCCACTCTTTCTTGCCAGAGCGTGGCCATTCTAAATGATTAATATTAAAAAAAAAACTTTAACCATGTATCCTATGCTCACATGCAGGTTTTTTTAACGTTTTTTTTTTTGTAATTGTACTTATAATACTTACCTGACAAACAATACAAAAACGCACATACACATATACACACATATGCATACACTCATCGATATTCTTATACATACACTCACACATACATTTTTTTATATTACACACTAAATACCTATGTGGTGTAACGGTACGGCTGTCGCCTGTTAAGGCCGCTAGCCGGGGATAGTAGGCGTGAAGGTACGTTTTTTTAATTCTAGGAAACAGTAGGTATTTAATGAACGATTAACTGACTTAACGAATGTTCGTTTTCTAGAAAGTTTTTTTTACAATTTTTTTATTAATTTTTTTTGGTTAATTTTATAACAATTTTTAATCTTGATTTTTATATTTGTATCGCCTCTGTGGTCGAGTGGTGTCGGTGTCCGACTTTGACACGAGAGGTCCCGAGTTTGGTTCCCAGGTCGGGCAATTTGTTCTATACACGAGGTTTTTCATTTTTTTTTGGGAAACATAACGTTGTCTGGGATTGGATTTGTGCCCGATTGGCGACGGACTCGCCACCCGTCACATCATAGGACCAAATAACGTCGGCTAATCGTGGGTGCATATTAGTATGTACCTCTGCCTACCCTTTCTAGGATAGGCGTAACGATATTTATATGCCAGTGAATAAAGATCCCTAGCCATATCGATGTTGGATAGATTGATAATCTATTTTTTTGTTTTTCTCGCGCCATTAGCTATTCGCTTTGATCATTTACTAACTAGATAGTCTCACAACAATCACAACATTTTGTCAGGGCAACTTTGCAACACAAACGCGTAACTTTATATGTTACACGTGCCGACCATAACTTCTGTGTATGTGCAACATTAGATTTTTTTGTTGTAGAATTTGAAACTTGTGCACGTGTTTTTCGTGCATTATTTATTTATTTAAAATTTTATGCACAGAAATGTACAAGGTTGGACTTAATGTTTTGGATAGCGTTCTCTACCAGTCGACCTGTGAGACATTATCTGTGCGCCACTTAAAAATTCGAAGCGGATTACACGCTAACAGTTCAATTGTATTTTTACAGCAGATATCGGCCTTCATACGTGGTATCTAGGAGTATACTTTATCTAAGGCTATTCGTACCCACCCCCAAGTGAAGCTGATTTCCCAAAGGGACACTTACATGTGATAAATTATTATTAACCAAGTAACAGCAGTTACACATCACTTCACTCGCGCTTAAATTTATTGATTATGATCTTATTAGCTGTTGCCTGCGACTTCGTTCGCGCAGGACAAAATAAATTCTCGTTGTTCCCGTGTAAATCCCGATCCCTTTTCAATGTCAATTTATATAACGTAACGTATCTATAGATATAGATAAATAAATAATATATAAATAACCCTGGACAAACCACACATATTGATCTAAGCCCAAAGTAAGCAAATTATTTGCTTGTATTATGGGCGTTAGTTAACGATATATACACAGAAATACATGTATAAATACCAGAATAAATTTTATAAACACCTAGACTTAGAAATGCGAACGCCGATGTTCATTACGCAAACGCCCGCCCCCGTGGGAATCGAACCCGAGCCTTACTACTTGTCGACACGATAACGCAACTTCGCTACCACTCGGACAGCGTGACGGTCAAGAGATCAAGATATATCTATAGATATCTATCTATAGATATAGAATATACCAAAGCATATCCCTCATGTTGGTCCGGGCTCCTTTGCAGAATAGACCACCTGTTTTCCTACCAGGCAGCTCGTAAATGGCGTACTTTTACTAAAGACGATCTATTTATAAGATCTTTCCTTTCATTAAAATCGTGATCTCTTACTAGGTGTAGAGCTTTGTAGCGGCTCGCCCGGATGGAATGGTACCACCGCTTTACCTATTTCTGTCGCCATAACTTCTATGCTTGTCATTGACACAGATTGCCAACATTCCATTAACATCTTTAGTATCTATAGGTGGCTTGAATTCCTTACCATTAGGGATTTCCATTATTATAACAAAATATGCATAAATAGGCTTGAGTTTCGCCGCAGTCGGCTTACAGGGCCTCACGACAAAGAAGGCCCCTTAACAGCAAATACGCCTATGCGTAGGTGATATGTTTAATGCCAATATAAAAATAGCATCCTCCTACATAGGAATGACTACTGAGGGCGCGGAACGGATAAAAGAGGTTGGAAAGGAAATTGTAGTCTTTTAAAAAAAATACTTTTTTTTTATATATAAGAGGAGGCAAACGGGCAGGTGGGTCACCTGATGGTAAGTGATCACCGCTGCCTACGAACATCTGCAACACCAGAGGTCCACAGATGCGTTGTCGACCTTTTAGGAATGAGTACGCTCTTTTCTTGAAGGTCCCCAAGTCGTATCAATTTATATAAATATCCGTCTATTATATAATTTAGGCATATGAGTGCTAAAATGTTATATATCGTAAGTTAAGGCTTGAACTTATCAAAGTACAAACTACAAAATGAAATGCTTTTCAAAATAAATGCATTACAAATTAATAAGCCATTCTTATATGCGATAGGCCTAGAGCACTGAGTGCAAATATAATCTTTAATAAGGTAATCAAGTTCATAGAAAATCCTAGGCGTACATGTCTTCAGCAAAATTATATACATACATACATATCTTCACGCCAAGTCCCTTACGGGGTAGGCAGAGAGTATCGAGTGCCATTTGTCACGACTTCTACATACTTGCCTACTCTCTTCATACATACACGCCGGTTTCGGAAACTCTTGACCCCACCCTCGGATAATACACGGCTGATTTGGTCGTGGAATGTCAACCTAGGTCTGCCTGGGTACCTACAGCCATCCACATTTGCATTGTATATCTGTTTAGTCAATCTTGCATGATCCATTCTTTCTACATGTCCGAACCACCGGAGCATTCCCTTTCGCATTTTACAACGATTATACCGGTGTTCTACTGACTTTAACCCCACGGTATCCATCTCTTCACTGGGCACCGAGACCATTCCATTAATCTCGTCACTCGTGTGCGCATGCTTTCTAACTAAAATGAGAGTAGTTTATAGGAGCAGTAATGTGTGGGAGCCTCACAGTGCAGATGCGCGTGTTCCATGAGGAAGAGCACGTAGTCGGCGGTGGTGCGCGCGCGCTCGCGCAGGTCGAACATGGCGCAGTCGCGGCAGTCCTGGATGTAGCCCAGCAGCTCCACCAGCTGCGCCGTGCTCTCCGGACTCTCCGACGCGCGCATGGCCATCTCCTCGTACACGTTGCAGATGCTGCCGCCACACCACACGCTCATGTAACCGCTCCGTCTCTCCGTATCGACTATATATACTTCATTAAAGTACGAATGGGAAGGCAAACGAGCAGCCACCGATCACACCCGTTACCGACCTGAGGCCGAGATGTTACGCCTCGCGCAAAAGTAGGTTTTTAGGCTACTAGCATTGGCCATTGACAATTTTATCCAATTAAGATCCTAAGAAGCCAAAATGTGAATTATTATTGCACGTCTATATGTTTGTACGCCCAACAAGCAAAAACATTGAATGAAGATGGTTGGAGAGATTGTTGGAGATTTAACTTAAATACTAACTTATATTTCAGGATAACTACACCGCATTCCTTGCGTAAAATATTGACTTCCATGGAAAAGCTAGTTATTTCTAAAATATATACGTACGCTCGGTTTTGATTGTTTAAGCGTAACCTCAACTTCGGGGATAAATTAGAAAAATGCTAAGAACGAAAAATTTTACGGCACCTGTGGGGATTAAACCCCACTCAAAAAGGGCATTACAGTCGACGTTGTCGATAAAAGAATAAGAACGATAAATTCGACGGATGCTAGCCACGACGCTTTGGTGTAGTGGTTTGCACGTTGGCCTGGAATGCCAGAGACGGTGGTTAAATTCCCACTGGCGCCGTAAAAATTTTCGTTCTTAACATTTTTCTAAAACATACGCTCTATTCCATTTCCTGTTGACGAGTATGTAGTGGTCGACGATGTACATCCGCAGGCCGTCCACGATGCCCCAGAGCACGTCGTTGATGGGCCCACAGTCCAACATCACCATGTTCAGGGGGATGGCCGCACGCAGGAACGTTATTTCGTCTCGAAGCTTTTCGTACATGCGGATACGTGCCGAGAAATCCTGACAACGCGTGTGAAAACTTACGATTTTGTTATGTTATATAATTTTCAGGGAGTCGTATCCTTACAAAATCACTTCGTCTTTTGCCTGTTAACATTTTTTTCTCAGGAAAGCGTTGACATATGCAACTGTAATGTATACCAAATATTTGGAACTACGGTCTCTTTTAGCAGTATGAAAAAAAAATGTATGTCAATGCGATTAAAAAATATAACCGTTTGAGCAGAATACTTTAATTTCGACAAAAAAAATCAACTCTAAAGGATATCCCTTCTCCCTACTGCCCTAGATCATCAAACTTGGCAAAAATCATATGCTGTATACAATTAATTCATGTCCAAAAATAATTGTAACATGAAGCTTCGGTGAAAATACTAACTGGTTGCTTTAGGCTCAGTGGAGAAACGAGCTAAGAGACTTATTAGTAACCCTGTTCTGATCAACGCTAAACTGCAGAGGCTTGAACACAGGCGCAGCTTAACTCGTTTGTCGGACTTCTACTACTTATTTTAGTTACCTATACCATTTATTAGCTACCTTTAACATAATTAAGTTGTGTACAGTTAGATTTATATATTATTCATTTAAAAATTATGAGAAGTAACGTGCGCATAGAAACGTACAATAACAAGAAATACCTTTAAATACGGTGGCGGTTCGAGTGCAAAGAACGCAAGCAGCTCCTGGTGGGCGGTGCCGTCGAGCAGGTAGTAGTACTCCTTGTATCTACTGAGGAAGCTGGTGGGCCCGGGCCGGTTCAGGTTAAAGTAGCCGGTACATTTGGTTATCACCTCCGTCATGTAGCTCTCGTCGTGGTACACGCACAGCAGGTATGGATTTGGTCGACACGCGCCTACAAATACACTAGTACTATAAACTACTGCTTAGTGTAACTCTGTGGTCGAGCGTAGTCGGTGTCGAGATTTTAAAACACAAAGTCAGACAACTTTTTTCTATGATTTTTTCCAATTTATCTCAAACAACATAACGTCGCCTGGGATTGGAAGTGAACCATTTTGTCAATGTAAAAATTACATTGACGAAGTGGTTCACTTCCAATTCCAAAGGACGTTATTTTTAGTAACTTAAACTAAAATTTAAAAAATTATTAAGAGAGGCCGACGCGCGGTTGGCGTTTTACGCGGCGAATAAATCTCAGTGATGACGCTTTTTTAGCACTCATGTGAATATCATTAAAAAATTTAAAGCCCAGCGTCGAATAAAACAATGCACGATTATTAAGATGCGTTGTATAATCGCTGCAGTGTGAACATATATTTGAGAATACATTTGTTCTATTTTCAATAGACGTTCTCGCAACAAAAGTTCTCGCATGAATGATACCCAATTGTTGAGAATGGCTTTGCCCGCGAGCCGAAAACCATGGAATGGTTAGGATAGTACAGTTGTTGGTTTTATATTGAAAAATCATGCCGACTGTAATATACAGGCGTCAGACAAAGTTACAAACAATTGCTAGTATGTAACAAAATATATTTAACACCACCCTACCTGGATACATAATAGTGTCGACACTGGGCAGCTGCTGGTTGACGGCTATAATGGTCTGGAACCACTTGACGATCAGCAAGCGCATCTGATCCAGACCAGGGTCGAACTGGATGTCGGTGGAGCCCGCCTGGCCCACTACCTTGATGCGCAGCAGCGGGTTCTTTATGTACGTGTAGTCCTGGTACTCGCCGCTGTAGTTATTGCCTTCCTGCATAGAAATTACAACTTAAAATCGCATATTCCTTATGGAGCTAACATTATTATTATTTATTGGTATATAAGATGTAAATTTTCTGATAAACTTCGTTCTGTCATTTACGACAAAAGCAATTTTTATGATCGTTAATGTACTATTGTAAGTAGCCTGAATGTTTGTATTTAATATATTATAACTTAATAATTATAGATGTGAAAATAATCTGGTGTCTGTTACGCTTTTTTTGATCGCATCAGGATACTCGCACCATTTTTCAACTTTTACCACAATAAGGCTTGAATGTGTTGCGATAGAAGATGATAGTTTGTATGGCCACTCGTCAATGTTAAAAATAAATTCATGAAACTTTGATTTAGGCACTAAATAAATATATTTAATATACTCATTATTCTCCACAGTACAAAGGTACTGTGGAGATAGAATCATAAAAAGAATCACAATCATAAAAAGATAATACTCATTCTTGTAAGGCTGCGCGCAACAAGTATATCCTAATGGTGCAAATGGCCGTACACAATGATAACTGATTATCGTCAACGAGCTTTTTGCACACTACTTATTTAGGTCACAAAGATTGCAGGTAAATGTATAAAAGAAGCCTTAAAAATCCCTCATCTTTATTTTTTTTACTTCAAATAATCTTTTCTCTGTAAAAAAAAGAATGAGAAATAAACATTTAGTTGACTTTTACGTTTTAGAATTGAAGTTGTTGCCACTTACCCAATAATAAGAGAAGTATTCGGCAAAATGGTAGACACTGCGCTCAACAAGATCTCGAATTTGCCTCGACATCAATGCATGGATGCAACTATAAAACACAATCTATCTATACATATAATAAAGGTGAAGAAGAGTAAATTCTGTACATTGAAGATATTTTTAAAATAAAATAGTCTAGACGACTAAAATGGGCCGCAGAAATGTGAAGCCGCAGGCAACAGCTAGTTGATTTAATCATGAGGATAAGATTAAATATTTGCCTGGCTTATAATTTTGTGTCGACTATTATTTTTAACAAACACTTATACGCAATGTTAGGACAGGATAGAATTTCCTGCATCAAACCTAGAATTAGTGGCGGTAAATTTGCCTTGCACATTAGGTATAACACCCCGGCCACCGTAAAACGATGCAACTATAACAATGATGATGTATATATAGGACGTGGTTGTCTCTTAACGTCAAAGGATCCGTGTGCTTGTTCGTCTTATATCATAAAAATGCCAATTTAGAGACATAGACAACACCCGGCGAATTTGGTCAAAATATGTCGAGCTTGTTTTTCTTAGGCACCTCTTATCTTTCGACATTTCCATTGCACGTAATATCGCCAATAACTCCGGAAGCAAATTTCGCCTACTAGTGGCAAGTAGTAGGCGAAATTTACCTGCATTCAATGCGTAGAAGCAAACACAGGTTCAACTATATTATGACACAGATAGTCGCTGTGGGAGCGAGAAAACAATAAATCGGTTCTTATTCATATATTATTCAAAAACAAGTATAATTTTATTTTGTTGTAAAATCAGTATTTTTAGATTTAATAACGAGTAGTGTTTGTTATTACAGCGATCCAAATCGCTAAAGGATTTTCTTTGCAAAGTATAACTCCGCGAATTTTGTAGAGAGTACGTTCATATCAACAACCTAAAGAATTTCTCCACCAGGAACGTAGATTGTTTCCTTTTCTTGGCAACGTATATAGACCAGTGCTGCCTCATCTTGATCATGGTGTCGGCGACGTCTATCAGCCAGTTGTCCACGAGTTCCGCTCGCGTCTCGGCGCACAGTTTGTTCAGCCGCTCGGTAAACTCCGTCGGGTATTGCGGAAACGGTAGACCCTCTTGCATTTTGTTCATGTCACATATGAACATGTTTTGATATCTGTTACAGAAAACTTAAAATGGAGATATTGTTGATACTGATTAACTTTCACAAATAAGTATTAATCTATTTTTCATATTCCTAAGTGTTTGGGGTGGATTACTATTGGCCTTAAACATTCTTTATAATTTTGAACAAATTGCAATATGGCGTTCTCGGAGGCTAGAATTCGATGTCGATAGGTCTCACGTCTAGGATAATTAGTTTTTACTCTCTTTTTGCCAATCAAAATTTCAAATATATAGAATATATCACCCTTTCGATGAAGAGATGGCGCCAATAATCGTGGACATCGTCAATATCGACAGAGTTGAGCTCGGTCGCCCCGGTACTTTCGCTGAAATTTTGTAAGTAGCGGCGGGAGGTGTCTTTATTTGAATTAAAAAGGGAATAGCTAATCTCGGCGCGAGCGAAGTCGCAAGCTGAAGGGATGAGGTACACCTGTGCTGCCAGATCCGCACCAGCTCGAGGAGCACGGGGTTCCCGCGGTAGTAGCGGTAGGGCAGCGCGAGGCGCGCGCGCACGGCCGCCGCGTGCCAGGGCACGGGCGCGCGCACGCACAGCGCCGGCCACGCCGCCGCCACCCGCGCCACGCCCAGCCGCCGCCGCTCCCGCGCATCCTCCACCGCGTACGCCAGCAGGCACCTGCCACCATCGTACAGATACACCCTCTTACCTTTTCCTGCCGTCGCAAGTGCAGTTTGTCACTGTCGTGTACACGGGAATCGCAGTAAAACTTATGATAAAGCATTGCGGAAATCGACAAAATCAAATTATTTGCATCGGTTACGAAGACGAAGAACGTGTCATCTGCAAACAAAAACAGTATAACGCATTTTTCAACAACATAAGTTTAATCATTTGTGCATGCGATGAACGAGAAAGGGCCTAAAATTGAGCCTTGTATGACTCCAATCACTCCTGGTGATCGAGACAAAGAGCCCTCCAAATATGAATACTTTGAAAGCTTTTACACCGCCTTACCTATTCGTACCACCACAGTGTCAGTGCTTGCGGTTGACATGTTCCGATTTAAAGAATAAACTTAATTTTGCATGAAACTCAACGTCCTGGCCCAAATTAAAAAAGCACCACTAACTTGTTCAATGTCTACTAATCCGTGAACTTCTCACTATCTGGGAATCCGTCTACCTGTTTGCTTTCCAATCTTATAAAAAAACCTAACGAACTCATAGAAATGTTAAGAAAGTGTACTAAAATACCTCTTCATAGCTTGGATGAAGTACTCATGGATTTCAGCCTGGCTCTGCCTCATGCAGGCCTGGTAAGTCAACGACATAAGGCGTTTCTTTATTTCAACCGTCCGTTTCTCCACCATCTTCTTTGCTCGTAAGTACAAGTGTTGAGGGAATTCCGGAAGGTGATCTCCCACTAGTGACTGTAATGAGAATCGATATACTCGTAAGATATACAAATAAATAACATTTATATGGCTGTTTATAATATTAATATAATAGATATTTAATTAAGACACAAATTTTAAAAATGTAGTTTCTTCTGCTATTTTCAAAAACGACCTGACTGATTTTGAGCTGTAATTAATAACTTATGCTGCATTAATTTTAGGAAAAAAATAAAGTTCCATCTTGAAATCTTTCTGTTGGACTAAATCTCGGGCGTCAACTTATACAAATTCATTTCGGAAATAAAAATGGCTCTAAGAGCTATAACAACAGATAAATAAATGCTAGTGGAATTAATGATCGTCTATATTGATATAGATGTGTTTTATTTTTTGTGATTAGTTGTTTGCTCTTTTGCGTTTTACCCAAGGCTAATCAACCTGAGTCAACTCAGTAGCGGCCTGTCTTCGTCTAATGAATTAAATCAGTAACATGAACAACAGCTGTAGCTGTGGACATATGTTATCACTTTTTGACAACAAGATTTTATTTATGTAAGTGCAAGCTTTCACTTTTTGAGTTATGTAAACAAAGCTGATAAAAAACAAAATTTGTGTCTAAAGTTGTTAACAAGTATAAATTTTTTTATTGGTAAATTCTCGATGCCACTATTACCAAGACGTAGAATACACTTGGAAGGTCTCAGATATTTATATAAATAACCATATTTCTTATATTAGAAGGAAGGAATACCATAATGATAAGAAATACACGCCGCCTATTGGCACCAAAGATAATAATAATGCGGTGCCAACATAAGCCGGTGAAATTCATGCAATCATTACCAGCTCTAAGTGGAGACTATATAAATCCTTTATAAACCATACCACTGAACATGTCCGTTGACTAATCACTTACCAACTAGCCGCCTATACTAAAATAACTAAATATTCATAGACTTTTAAAACCCAAAGTGATGTCATGAGTCAAGTCTTATCATTAAATAGATCTGATACTTATATATATTTCCTTCTAAACAAAACATAATCAGGAAATCTGAATCCTCCATACCTTGGTCAAATAAAACTGTATCCTTTCCAGGTCGTTAGGATGTATGTATCTGTAGTGCTCCTGCTCTGTGATTTTGATCATTTCTAGCTTCTGTTCATCAGGATCCCGAGGCAGCTCGAATTCTAGCCTCTCCAAATGTCTGTCACGATAATTACAATTTTTTTTTCTGTGTTCGTCTTATCTGGTGTATATAGTGTATGTGAGCAGAGTAAAATCGCACCACCTCATATCTGCTGGTGGGTATCCTAAGAGGCGATTAAGGATCCGTCTGGCCCCCTATACACTAGGAGGCCTACATCTAGCAGAAGACTGCAACAGGCTGATGAATGAATGAATAAACGTCTAATATAATTCAAACGCAACAAAACTACAAATATCCTTTACATAAAAAACACATCACAAAATACATAAAAAAATCTTCTCCATTTTTGAAGTGGGTTAAAAACTATTACAGAGTATAAAACTGTGAGTTATGAAAAGTAGGGCATGGTTAAGAATAAAATAATTTAACGCGTATGTGAAAATTAGTATTAACATAATATCAGGCTAGTAATTGCGTTTTATTTTGTCGACTATTTATATGTCTTAAATTTTGAAGAGTTTTCATAAACGTAAACTTCTTTGCCAAAATCGTCGTCACGACTGCAATATACTGTTGTTCCATGCTCCTTTGCTGAACAGACCACTGCCTTCCTGCCAGGCAGTTTGTTAAAGGCGAGCATAGGCTTACTGTCACTAACGCCGTGACGTCTGACGTAGGACTTTGCAGCGGTTCGCCTGGGTTAAATGGTACAACCACCTTACATATCCCTACCGCCATAGCGTCGGCGCTTGCCATTGACGTTTTCCGGTTCGGCAGGTAAGGTAGCCGGTAAACTTAGTTTTGCACGCGGCCTAGCATCCCGGCCTCAGGTGGGCAACACACCATTACCACCTTTGGTGTGTATAAGTGTGAATTTCTTAGCATCAAGAAATCCGTCTACTTGTTTGCCTTCCAATATTATAAAAAAAGTATTAAGTAGACGCTGAACTGTGGGTGCGGGAAGGAAAGAAGCTGACAGCTGCCTAGAGCTGCTAGTAGCTACAGAAACCTTTTCAACGCCTCTTGCGCCGCCAACTCGGCCGCTTCTTTCTCCCGGCGTTTCGCCTCAATCCTCTTCCTTCTAGCCTCTGCCTCCGCCGCCTTTCGTCGCTCGTACGCTCCGGACACCAAATCTTCTAGTAACACTAAACCTGAAAACATTAACACTAAGTAGAGAGTAGGCGCACTTACATAATATGATTGACGGCACAAATCTATACTTATAAATAACATAAAAGTGTATATTTATAATATTAAAATAATGTAACAGCTTTTTATTGATTACACGTGAAAGTATAAAGATACATAATAATATAAAATTAAATTAAGCATTTATAATATCTGTCTGTCTTATGCCATTCAAACGGAATATTCTACGACATATTGAGAACGGATGAGTAATGCTTTTTGCAATTTCGTTTTCTTTTTCTCCTTCGCGATAGCTTCCAATCTCTCCCCCCCCCCTCTCGGCTCACAGCTTCAATGGCAAACATTTTTTTTGTCTGTCTTATGGCATTCAAACTAAATATTCTGATGCTACAAATTGAGAATGCATGAGTAAGCTTCATAATTAGTTAAGAAATTACCTTTTTGCAATTTCGGTTTTTTTTTCTCCCGCTCCATAGCTTCCAATCTTTCTTTCTCTCTCTCAGCCCACGGCTTCAATGGCGGGTACTGTATCTCTCCGTTGGGCCCGAGGGGACCGTACAGCTGCGGAGGGGCCCGCTTTTTCGGCGGCATGTTCACCGCTCGCATCGTCTTGGTTGCTCCACTGTAGCAATTACCTACACAGTAAATAAAACCTTTGCTGCTCAAAATAGAAAAGAAATTTATTTTCCCCTCACAAATATATAATATAAGTAGCACATATGTACATCTAAGTAAGTGAGATTGGAATATATTTTAGGTAAGAAAATCCAGTATTACAGGTCACTTACGACCCACTCCATAGGTATCAACAAACAGTACTTATGATTGTCTATATCAGTGATAAGTAATTAAAGTATTATTGTAGGTGATTGCAGATTCACCTATTATTGGTTGGGAGGTTCGTGATATTTTTTAACAGCTGTAAAAATGACTCATGAATGAAGAGGAATACTTATATCTTTGTAAAATAATTTCTGTATGGTTTTTGCAAAACTGTAAAAATAAGCGTAGGTATATAGCCTATTGCGTATTAAAGAAATAATTTGGTGTGTGTAAAAGTGTATGGAATTCACATAATGGTCAATACAAATGGGTGATAGACTAGAATATTTTAGCATTATAAACCTATAGAGTCCATGGGCTTGGTGTGGTTGAAACTGTCCCTGTACGGGACGCCTCTGGTCCAGCTCCTCGCTTGCATGAGAGGAGGGAACTCACTGCAGCCGCCACTATCTTCGCCTGTACATTTCAAACCAAAGTTATTTTTTTTTATTGTATTTTTTATTGGATGCAACAGCGAATTGATTTCAATGAATGACAATATTATACCTACGTATTTTTTTACGTATATATACAGTATATTATTAATGCAAATGTATAGGTACAAATAAAAAGTAGGTACCCGGGGAGACCTAGGCTGCCATTCCACGACCAAATCGGCGGTATATTATCCGAGGGTGGGGTCAAGAGTCTCCGAAACCGGCGTGTATGTATGAAGAGAGTAATGAATGT
>DVZN01000222.1:0-15209 GCA_018237365.1 Caria ino melicerta
TGGGAATTGAACCCGGGACCTAAGCGGCTAGCGGTCTTAACAGGCGACAGCCGTACCGTTACACCACAGAGGCGATTACTGGAAAATTATAAGAATTTGTCTAACCCCAATGTTAAAATTGTTTGCTAATATATGTATAAAAGTGCTTGTATATACATATACTTAAATTTTGTTTTATAATATTGGAAGGCAAACAAGTAGACATATTTCCTGATGGTAAGAAATTGATGCCGTCTAAAGCCACCGAAGGTGGTAATGGAGCGTTACCAACCTAAGACCTGTTAGGCCTCGTACTTAAATATGTACCTATACGGCCCTTCAAACCGGAACAAGTCAAATGTCAATGGCAAGCACTGGCGTTATGGCGACTGAAATAAGTAAGGCGGTGGTAACAATCCGGACCAGTTTACCTTTTATGAGCCGCCTGTCAGGAAGGCAGATGGTCTATTCTGCGAGGGGCCCGAACCAACACGCGGTATCGAAATAAACAATAAAACTAAATCTGAACAGAATGATTATTAGTGAAAGTGGTTAAAGTGTATTCTATTGTCTTAACAAACCCTAAGTTTGTGTAAATTGGTTAATTTATGACGACTATCGTTAAAGATATTGCTGCGTTTATTGTAAGTAATAAAACAATAAATATCCTCGGACAAACCCCGAATTAAGTAAAGTATTTGATTAAGACAACGATACTATACATAGAAATACATATATAAATAACAGAATAAATTGAATAAACACCCAAATCCAGAAATGCGAACGTCTATGAGTCAGCAACCTATTTTCGGAGGTGATACAGATTAATTTTAAGTTTATTACTGTTAGTGTAAGTTATTTATAGGATCATTTCTGAAAATAAATTATTTTTCTTTCCATCTTTCTTTCTATGTTCATCACACAAACACCCGTCCCCGCCGGGACTCGAACCCGAGCCTCGTTGTTCGTCGATGTTGTAAAGCAACTATGCTACCATTCGGTTAGCGAGGTCATCATTTAAATTGGACAGGATTTATGTATTTTTTATGCAGGAGGCAAACGAGCAGGTAGGTCACCTGATGGTAAGTGATCACAGCCGTCCACAAACAATAAGCTCTTTTCTTGAAAGCCCCTAAGTCATATATGGTTTCGAAAACATTTACCATCACCGCTGGTTATTAATTTCACTAAAATGTACTATTCTTCATAATTACTCTAAGATAAAAAATAAAGATATTTTTCAATGACACTAGGTTCTACGCTCAGATAGGTATTTGATCTCAGCTTAGAGTAGTTATGATACCTACCGTGGGATCTTAGGTTCTACTTCTTTTGTTTTGACAAGAAAAAAGAATGTAATAGCTTGTAATTGCCAGTTTCACGTGCCAACATATTTCAAAGAATATAATAAAAATGCCTTCCTGGTGTAAAGGATGCGAAGTCAAGAAATATTAACGGAATCGCAAAGTACGAGAAGTAAATTGCTACTCTACGCTCTACATACCTATTTAAAAAGCTCGTGTCAATCCGAAGCTACTGAACCGATTTTGACAAAATCTCAAAACTATCAGATAGTTTTTAATGAGGTTTATCAACTTTTTAAAATTACACATAGGATAGTTAGAGGCGTAGCTAGATGGAAGGGGGCCCCGGTGCATATAGAAAGAAACAGGGTATAGGGATACCCTCTTTTCATTTAGCTTGAACTTATATTGGGCTTCAAAATTATAGAAAGGAATAAGAATATGATACAGTGAGTTCGATTTGTGTAGGATATCATCTTTTTTCAAAGCTTAGGGTAGGGGGCCCTCTGAGCTACGGGGCCCTAGTGCACTACAACACCTAGCCCTACGATAGCTATGCCACGGAGGATAGGATAGTTTTTTTTCATATGTTGGGAGAGGTTGCGGGTCGAAGTTCGGCGGACGCCAGACATAGACACGGAACAGCTACTACCTAGGTGTCTTATACTATTATACGAGATATATTTGTATTTTTATGTTTTTGTTCGTAACGACCGTCTCGATAACAGCCCAAATTATTTCGATGGGATGTGCAATATAGCAGTTTTCGGGGGATAAAAATCGATTAAGATAGATCTCATATCTGGGAAAATTCAATTTGCTCTCTTTTTGCACATCGGATTTTTTAAATACGTAAAATATAGTAAGTAGAGTCATCTATCAGTACCATGTAAACTATATAGTTTACATACCGATGAAAAGATGGCGTCACTTATTAACTTGTTTTAACAATTAATATTCTGAATATTAAATAATTCATCTAAACAAATTAGCAGTAATTATTTACATCGTCAATGTTAATCGAGCTGAGCTCGGTCTTACCAATAGCAGTTGGCTTCAGTGAAGGTTAGCAAAAGGCTGACTAGCCCGAACAGGTAGCTGTGGTTGTTCCAAAAGCTCTTCTCTATGAGGAAAAGGTACCAGTAGCAAGCTGTGAACGTCACAGAGCTTAAACGGTACCTGTATCCGACGGTCATCCCGAGAGCACCTGAAAGGTGATGGTTACATAGTTATTTTTTTAAATTAACTTGAGTAACTTAAGCTCTGATGATGCTGTATAAAGCCGAAACCGTAGGCTATTTAATCAAACGTGTTTTTTCTAACAACACATTCAAAGGTAAGCAAGCAGACGGATTTTGCTGATAGTAAAAAAATTACGCCCGTGCCGCCTATAGACACCAAAGGCGGTAATGGTGCGTTGCCAACCTGAGGCTGGAATGTTAAATCTCATGCAAAATTAAGTTTACTAACTACCTTACCCTCCAAACCGCTACAGGTCAACGGCAAGCACTGATGTTATGAAGGCAGGAATAGGTAAAGTGGTAGTGTCCATCCGCGCGAGCTGCTGAGAAACTCTATCACCTACACCGACCACTTCATCGATGTATTAGATAATATAACACTATAGTAATACTTTCAATAAATATATGAAATCCATGAATAGTAAATTATGTGAGTTCTGACTTTTGAGGTATTGCATATAAAAAACACACAATTTAATTGAGAACATCCTGCTTTTTGGGAAGTCCGTTTAAAATACATAATCAGCAGGCAATGAGTACTAACAACTACTGAGAAAGGAAAATTTGTCGCAACCAAAAACTTTAAAACCCATGGATGTTTTATTTTGGTACTATTTGCTGAACAATTTAAATTTTCCCAGATCGATGTTTTGTTTCAGACACACTGCCGAAATTGCCCGAAGTTCTTGAGATTTGCTTTCATGTTTAAATTTCGAAAATCGTAAGTGCCCGGTACTACGGACTCAGTTATGGTTGCCACAGAAAAATAGAACACAGTCAGTGACGTCATTCAAGGTCATTATTTTGTGCTTCAAGTGATTGTTCTAAACTTTTTGGTCGAAATACGACGTAATGGTTTTTGATGTCCGTTTATTAACAGCAGTTCGAGTTTTACGTCTCGAGATCACGTCGTCGTGACAATCTCAAAGAGCGATTTAGGTAGATTGGTCTATCAGACGGTTCTTTTTTTATAGTGGAAGGCAAACAATCTGACGGATTTCCTGATGGTAAGAAATTCACGCCGCCTATCATATAGGTACAGCAGGAATAGGTACCATTTTACCCGGGCGAGCCGCTGCGAAGCTCTACCAGCTCGCAGGGCTTGAGTTGATATTTGATACTGCTTACCGTCGGCGCTCTACAAAACAGCAATGTCGTTTGGATCGGTGGGGCCAGTTCCCGTAAAAATAGCGCATTGGTATTATAATTTATACTATTAATCGCACTTGGGAGAATTTCATTGTTAATATTGTACTGTTCCACATTAATTAAAACTTTCTGCGTACCGATTTCGCTTTTTACAGCATCATCAGAAAAATTATTACTAGTAATTATTATTAATGAGCAATTAGTAATTGCCCTGATGATGCTGTAAAAAGCGAAACCGGTAGGCAGAAAGTTTATGTGTATTAATGTGGAACAGTACAAGTGTTTAATATCAAATTTTAATAGCGTCTTGGTATTATATTAATAAATAAATGATGTTTTTGCATCAAAAGATACCTCAGCATTTTTTAATATATTTTAACATTTGAATGCAAACAAACAGACGGATTCCCATTTAGTGATAGACACTTGAGGCTGTGATGTTAAGTCTCGTGAAAAAGTAAGTCTACCGATTACCTTACTCTCTGAACAGGATCACGTCAAAGGCAAGCATTGATATTAATTATGGCGACAGGAATAGGTAACGCGGACGTAACAATCCGGGCAAACCTAACAAATACCCTGAAAAACAGAAATAAGCGAAACTCATGTTATGCATAATGCATGATGATTTACCAAGCCAGAGAGCACAGTACACGAGTGCCATATACGGCATTGGCACCGCTTGTACGAAGGGTATCAGTGGGAAGTGGCAAGTTTCGAGGTTGCCCCAGCGCTTCTCCATCACAGCTCCGCCGCGCTCGTCCGGAATGTCTAGTAACATTGCCAGACCTGTTATCAGAAAATAACATTTTTTAACTATTAGATATAGCATAGAAGTTACTGTTGCAGACAGAAACGGAACGATAAATAATAAATATCCCTGGACAAACCACACATATTGGTCTAACACCAAAGTAAGCAAAATATTGACTTGTGTTATCTACATACACTAATTTACAGGCCGTAGTAACTACTAGGACGCTACATATTGTAGCCTAACAACTTATTAAAGGGACATATACGTAGGTACATACCTAAAACACTGTTAAGAACGAAAAATTTTACGGTGCCTGTGGGGAATGAACCAACGTCTCCAGCGTACCGAGCTGTTATGCTAACCACTACAACAAGGCGCTGTGGCCAGGACCCGTCGAATTTATCGTTCTTATTCTTTTTATCGATACATACCTATAAAATTTAAAGCATCTATAAGCGACAGCGTTTTTACTATCAGTTGTATGTGTAAAAACGATCTGTGTACATCATGTAGGTACGTGTCAGTAGTACCTATCAGTAGACTCTATCTTTTTTTATACACAAATTGTCAAACCAAAGAAGATTCTCGTGACCGCCAGACTCGAAGCATCTTTCGGAGAATACATGTACTGAATAACATTTGCCACCGTAGTCTCTCGTATGCCAAAGCCAAACTGTTCTTTATACTTTGTGTTAGCTGCATCACTTGCAGTAGACGCCCAGACTTTCACTCTTCCAACTGTAATGAACACCAAATATAGGGATTTTAGTTAACTACAGTGGCCGCGCTATTGGTTTTTTAGAGGATACATTTCACGCTTAAACTACTGGACCAATAGTAGCTAAATATCGATGGCAGATGCTTTATGTTTTGAGGAAGGCTATTTTTTATCCCATTAAGTTAAAGGATTCCCGTGGTAAAGGTGAAAAAGACAAAATAAAAATTTGGTTTTAATTCGTTAACGCTTAGTCCAATATCATTTATTATACGATCATAAAAACGGTCAGTAGAAATGGTACAAATAACATGAAACCTGGAATATTCAGGAACATTTGAATATATAGGTCTTCCTTCGGACTTTATCTATACAACTACCTATATAAATTAATAAAATCTAAGTGTCTATTTGTTATATCAAAATCACTGTTTTTAATCATGCATTGATTGACACACATTACAAACGGGTAATTTTTCAAAATGTTGGTGTTTGTCTGTTTTTTGTTTCATGCAGTATCCGAAATTACTAGACCTATTTTATTGGGAACTTTCTTTATAGTACAGGGAGTAGTATAGGCTACTGTTATTTTGGAAATAGGAGTATGGTTCCGCGCAAAAAGTAAAAAAAAGCTTTCTTAAAGTTCCATTTAGGAAGTCGCGGGCAACAGTGGCACTAGTAATAGTAATGAAAAATTACAGGGGCCGTCTTTACACGTCTGCGTTACAAATCCCGATTGCGGATGTCGCGCTATGTCTTAGCAAAGACGTCCTGTCTTAGTAATTTACCACCATGTAAAAAATAAATAAATATCGCCACGCTCATATATCCTAGATAGGGTAGGCAGAGGTGCATAAAAGTATGCGCTCACGATTAGCCGACGATATTAGGTCCCATGATGTGTCGAGTGGCAAGTCCATCGCAATATTGGTCACAAAAACAATCCCAGGCAACGTTGTTTTTCAGAAAAACTGAAAAACTCATGAATAGAAGAAGTTGCCCGACCCGGGAATCGAAGCTGGAACTTCTCAAACCGTTAAATTCGGACACCGACGCCACTCGACCATAGAGGAGACACCATGTATATTTTTAAAATTGTTCTTCGACTGTTATTTTAAATTGACCGTTAGATTTAAAGCACAATATCTTAAATAATAAATCTTAGCCTTACCTAACATCGTAAATCTTCTCATGGTGGTTGTTCAGCGAGAACTGCCAATGAGGAGGAAAGCCTTTCACATGTATAATTAATTATTCACGTTAAATAATTCATAATTTCATTTGCTCATATGTCCCAGCGATTATGTAAATACATTTAAAGGATGTGGAATAAACAACTTTCCACCTGAATGATAATTGCTTTGAATTTAATCTATGTTCGATGAAAATTTACGTAAGAAAATGTTTGTTCTTACACGTTGTACGTGTAGATAGGTATACGCTTTTGGACGTAAGACTAAGGTTCTACAAATCAATGCTAATGATTCGTCTAAAAAGTCACAATAAGGAGTCAAAATTAATTTCCAATAAATACTTTCTGATCAACTGACTGCTGAACTGATTTCAAAAATTTTTTCCGCATTAAATAGCTTCAAGCTAATATTTTTTTAATACAGCAAACAAGCATACAGCTCTCCTGATAGTAAGAGATAATCGTATCGATAAATAGATGCGTCGTTTCCTGTGGCTGGGTTTAATTATTATCATCTCTCACCTGGGCTGCCGCCAGGTTAATCCAGGCGAGAGCCAGGGTCTACTAATGTACTAGGTCTACTTTGACCGATCCCTAATATTCAAAAGAATGGCTCTCATGCCATCCTTTGCATGGTCGAGCCAACGCTTTTTTGCCGTTCACAAGATTCCAAAGTAAGATATTGTGAATGACCAAAAAAGTTATCCAAGGGACGAAAATAACTATAAAGTTAAGGCATATTTATTTTAAGTTAAGGCATCTGTTTCCTATATGCTCATCCGGACTGCGTGTTACACGGCCAAATTACCGAAGTCGGGCTCTGCAGTAAGCTCAGCTAATCAGGAATATCGCGTACACTAAGGCTGAAACGGATGTAATTGTTACACCACTTTATTTATTTTTTTTACCTATTCATCTCGGCGACGCAAACTTCTTACTTATGCCTTCTTAGAGGAGGCCATTCCGCTCAGGAATTTCCTCACAACCAAAAAGAAGTTCGGGGCGAGTTATGCTCTTTAGAAAATACTAGCTGTTACCCACGACTTCGTCCGCGTGAATCAGGAAACATCTTCATTGACTTCAGATCAGCAAATTATAAAAAATCCCTATAAATTTTAACTTATGTTATTCTGATATCAAAGCTATATTACTGTAAAGTTTCATGAAAATCCGTTCAGTAGTTTTTGCGTGAAAGAGTAACAAACATACACACATCCTTACAAACTTTCGCATTTATAATATTTATATGATAAGCCCTTTGGTAATAATTGGATTTTTCTCAAAGAATTCCCGTTGGTAAGCTGCCGCCATTTTATCGAAACTGCTGAAACTCTAGCATTGACGTCACATTCAATGGTACCACTCTCATGGTTTATGGGTCCTAGCTACTTGAAGGCCTCAGTTTCGACGGAGTCTTGGTTCCCGATCTTAATAGCTTTTCTGTCTATACTTCCAAGGGATTCGAATAAATGGGGTATTCGGTCTTCACCACATTCCACCGTTATATGCATAGCCTTGCATTCATTCACATTACGTTCGAGACTTTAAGCTTTACCCTATCAGTTAGTACTACGCCATTGACGTACTTACACGAGTAAGTACTACTTACCTACTGCCCACGAGCCAGGGCGGTAACTTAAATGTAAGTGTGTCATTACAACACTATTTACTACATCTAATACTAAAAAATTAGGGACTTAAAGCCTAGCCTTGGTGAACTACAAAAGTGATATTGAATATCGATCGGAACTAGTTTTTTTTAAATATTGGAAGACAAACAAGCAGATAGATTTTCTGGTGGTAAAAAACTTACGCCACCTATAGACTGGTAATGGTGCGTTGCCAATCTGAGGTCGGATGTTAGACCTCGTACAAAAGTAAGTTTACCGGTTACCTTACCCTCTTAATCGGAACACGTCAACGACAAGCACTGACGACGTTATGGCGGCAGAAATAAGCAAGGCGGTGATAACATTTCACCTGGGCGAACCGTCGCGAATCTCTACCACCTAGTCAACGTCACAGTGTTAGTGAAAGTAAGCGTATGCTCGCCTGTTACGAGCTGCCTGGCAGGAAGGTAGTGGTGGATAAGCTACGAAACAAGAGTAGCAAAGGCTACGGGTCTCGCGCATTTATGAATCCCACGCACCAATACTTTCTGAACGTCAAAATATCGACTTTAATACATCTCATATTCGAAAGAATTTGCTACAGGACCTGCGCTGGCTTAATCGGAACCCCATCTAGACAAGTGAGGTTCATTAGTAGAGCTTGCCTTTTATAAGCTGCCTTTCAGGAAGGCAGATGAACTAGTTATATAGCGGGCCACGCACAATACAGACCATGTTTATTAAAATTAGTTTAGTACGAGGTTATTCTACGCCCGGTAGCTGCTTGTAGGATGAAAAGTTGTGGCCTAGGTCAGGGCCAGGGCTGTGTCTGTTCATATTTATTCGAAAAAAATTTACTTACGTTACATTGCTGCTGGGACCTTAAACTTGCTAAGTTTAAAGCAATTTATTTTTAGTCAAATCAAGTGGAAAGGTAAAAAGTGGAAGTACCTAAAACACTGTCTCGATTCGTTATAAAATAATAACCTATAATTTTTTTTGCCTACATGTGTATGTGTAACGCGTGGTATAAACTATTTTCTTACGCTAATAGTCTCTATTAAAAGCCATGGCTGAGCACTAAGTTCAGGGTTCATTATTATTCATTTACGGCGGATCCCAATAAGCGATATCAATCCATTTTTGCCGAACTTCGATTATCATTTCGATCCAATTGTTATGTAGTGTTTCAATCTTTAGATTGCGATGATATGGATAAACAATCGAAAAATTGGTTTCTATCTCAGATCGCCGCGATCTATCAATCGAAGATTCGATATTGCGATTGGCGTTATTCATCAGCCTGTTGCAGTCCACTGTTGGACGTAGGATTCCCCTAGTGTATTGGGGATTTTGCTAATATCCACCACGCTGAGCTGGCGGATTGGTGTCCTCGGTATGTTTGTTGCGAGCTGTATTGTCTCTGGAAGACGCTGCTGCCAGTTATCCAGACGGCCCCTAAATTATTTTTTGCGACACCCTCGGACATACATGGGGTGGTGGTATTCTACTCTGCCGACATCACACGGCTTTAATAAGTCTTGCATTTATCCAATACCTTTTTAATATTGGTATTACTGACAGTCCCTTGTGCAAAGCCTGTATGGAGATAGAAGAGACATCAGCCCACATAGTCATCGGATGCGAGGGTGTGAAGAACTAAAGGGTCAAGCACCTCGGATTCTCAAGGACACTTCCCGAAGCTTTCAGCGATTTAAAGAACTTGCTGGGATTCATGATGGAGTTGGGATGGCAAGAGAAGAGCCTGTCTTACACCTCGGACGCAAAATAGGCGACAAATAGACAAGTTGCGGAGAAAGGAGTAGAAGTTTTGCATTTTTCCAAAGGGTTCCCCAAAACCCATCGGTAAAGTACAGTGTATCAAATGGATATAAAATTACACAACAGTTATAATTTGCATAACATTTATTTCATACCTTTAACACTAAACGATATCTACAAACAGCTAGACACTTATTATTGTCAATTATATAATTGAAAAAACAGTTATAATTTTTCATTATTTCATTTACTAACTCAACTATTAATAGCTAAATTATATTGTAATTGACAAACCTATTTTTAAAAAGAAGCCGGAGTCATGAAGGCAAAACAAGGCCAGAAGCAATGGTCAAATCATCTCGGCTGTTTGATATATTTTTCTTTTCACTGAAAAATAGGTAGGCATGCGACCTGTTTACTTTCTTTGTGTATATAGTAATACATTGCTATATACACTGTTACATATTTTAACTGACACTAGAAAGGGTAACATACAGCTTTCGCACTATAACCAAGCAAAAATATAGAAAGACAACAATGTAAGGGAAGAGAAATGAAGGGAATATGCTTTAAACTAGGCAAGGCGAAAATATCATACATTTTCAAATAATACTCTGCATATAAACATATTTAGTTATTTATACGGGATACTCACGATTACATTTTATTTTATTTGTCGATATTTCGGTCCAGTTACATAGACCGTGGTAATCGGCAAGAAAAATGTAATCGTGAGTATCCCGTATAAATAACTAAATATGTTAATATTACGCGACGATATAAGTTTAAACTCTGCATATAATTTGGAAATTCCCAATCAGCGTTATTTTACCGAGTATAGAGTACCGAATATGAAGTCACAATAAATTGTAAGTGTTTTTCTTGATATAGGTACATATTTAATATTAGGTAATAATGCACTTTGAAGATTTAATAGGTATCTCAAGCTTATGTTGTTGAATTTAAATGAAGTCTGAAATGAGATCTTTTTAATTAATTAAGGTTGGCAGGTTCTTTTTAAATAATACTCAGTTGCTTTCCAATACTTTTTTGCTTTTCCTTAAAGTTTAGGGTTTGTCCATTAAAGTCCAAAAAGGGTCCATTAGGAACATACCTAAGTATGGTTAATGATCGTACTAGCATAGGGCACCTTTAATCAAATAAATATCTTTCTAAATTACAATTTATGTATTGTTCGGGTAGCGATTAATTTACAAGATTAGCGGTTTTCCGCGGCTGCGTTCATGCATTTTCCTACATCTTCACTTTACCCAAAAGTTCTTGCCAGAAATCGTTGTTTCTCGGCAAAGAGTAGTTTCCTAAATAATGATTAACTGACTTATGGAAAATGAAGGAGTCCATTAACAATCTTTGAAGTTAAATTGTTAATAAAAATGTGAATTTCGTTGTCTTGCCCAGCTTGCGTACCTACTTGTTATGATTTGGCTTTAGGTATACTTATGACGTCTTCAAACAATAGAGTTATAAGTGTTCCCTACTGAAATATGAGCAATTCTTATGACATTGGATCGTGCTAACTAGCGACTGGTTGAATTTTTAAGTTTAAAAACTGTATGCAAATCGTTTTTTTAGCAGGTTTAAAGTCTAAATGCTTCCTGTACATAATACTTGTCTCAAACTCGAGGCCTGTGACCTTGTTGCATTATAAGCAGCATTAGACAACAATAAATTATACAATGTTACTAATAGTTTTACATATTATGTCAGTTTAAATAATTAGGCGTGAAAGAAAATTCTAAGAATATAAACCTAGGCAAGCTTTATGTTCTTACAGAAAATTCTAAAATTGCATTCTTTATTATAACAATAAAAATGTATTTTTAATTTTAAAAAAGGTTAAAAATTATGCGTAATCCTTATAAAAATATTCAAAATAATATTTTTATAAGGATAACGTTGTTGATTTTTGTTGAATAATTCAATGTAATCTATTAAAATGACTTTCTACTTGCCTGTCCCAAGATTGTGACCAAGCCCAACTCCAGACATTGACATTTCACAGCAATTTAAAAGATCAAAAGGCAAGGGGAGAGTGATAAGAGTGGCTGTAGGGTAAATGCAAGAGAAAAAAACGAAAGCCAAATAATTTTCAAAATTTATTTACAAATAATAAATTATATACGTGGCAAATAAATAAAAAAAAACATAAACAACATAGATTTGATTTTGTTTCTATTATTTAAAAAATTATAAAGATGTTTTCAAAAACTCAGAATATATAATAATATACTCGTATGTATGTATTATATATTTTGTACTTATCGATAATCCAATAGGTTATTTTACGTTACGGATCAAACAAACAATCTAATTATTAACAGTTATTTTGAAAACCTGTCAACAGTTTATGCTACTGCTTCTCTTTCTCTCAAACGCCACGTGATATAGGAATAAAAAAGGATTAGAGCGGAGTGCGAACCTACGCTCGATCAAAACGGTTTACTACTACTCTTCACAAGTCCTATGGATCTCATTTTATCCCTTCCATTCAAACATCTAAAAGAGAAATTTGAAGAGACTTAATGAGAGAAAAAGCATTAGTGGAATTCATCTCACAGATAATAAAATTTATAATCTTATTATTTCACAGTTAACAAAATTTATAATTTTAAAAATAACTAGTCTCTCTGGTAGGCAGAAAAGTTTTTGTCTTATATTGCAATAAATAATATTTTTGAAAATACATAATTGAAATGTTTTGAAGACTGTTACATTGTAGAAACAATAAGATAATGCCAATTTTCTACTATTTAATAAAATTGTTTTCATCATGACATCTCGTCATTACAAGAGCGGATGTCGCTATTTACGCTGTCATTTGACAAAATGGTGATATTATATCTACGATGATGGTAAAACTAATAAATAAATAAATAGTTCCAAGCATTGAACACTTTAGTTTCTAAACAAGTGCAACCACAGCCAATTTATTAATAAATTAAATATAACAATCTTATGTATGGGACTTACACATGCTATTTTAACGTAAAAGTCGAAGTTATTTTAAATAAGAACAAATCTCATATTTTTGTGTCCTGGAATTACGAGTTGTATAATGTACTTGTAAAGGACAATCCTCTTTTCAAATGTCGCGACCTGTCATTGTCTCGTCTTAAGAAGTAGCCTAAGATTAATGTAATACCTAGATATTCTTTTTTGCTACGTTTCACAAGAAAATTCTGACATTTGGATAGACAAACGAACTATTTACAATTTCCAAACAGATTGTAGAACAATATCAGTTTAAATAATATCGGTTAAGGTGGTTCAATTCGCTTATTAAATAGACAAAATGCCCCTTACAAATGTATGACATTAATTTTACTTAAATATAGATGTTAATATTTACTTAAACATACCTAAATATATTTTTACTGTTTAGTCATTTGAGAGAAGCCAATAAAAAATAAACTTTCGTACAGAAACCGAAAATAAATCGAAATTAAAAATTTGTTTGAAAAGCTTTAATTTCAATTTATGTATTATTTAATGTGTAAAAGTTAATTTTTTTATTGAATTCCCGCAAATAGCTAAATGGTAAAAATATATTACATTAATATTTATGTAAAATTTTGGTCTTATATAATCATGTTTGGTAAAAGCTTTTTGATTTGAAATCGAATCACCGTAATTAAAAATATCTTAGTAAATTTGAGTCAAACAAGCCCATCATTCTTCATTTTTGCGATCAGTAATAAATCGGTTCGATCATGATTACAAGTTTAGTCATATTTTTATGACAAGACAGCGAACAACTCTCAACATGGCAAGAGACAATATTCGTCTATAGACACCATGAATGTTATAGGTGCGAAGCTGTCCTTTTTCGGGGTTACCTTTAAACTTACAAATCACTAAACAAGTTATTCTAGGAAACCAGAATTTTAGTATAAGTATACTTTAAACATATGTTTAAACGAAAATCTTAATAATCTATATTTCTTCCACCTAATGAAGCTTCGATTAAAAAAAAACTTACATAGGAACTTTCTCTAAAATCCTATAATAGCATCACTTACTAGCTAAATGTTAATCACAGATAAATAAAACTAAGTTTTATAAAATAAATAATTTCACTTGCATGAATAATATACAGAATATAACGCATTGTAGTGCACTTATCAGCATAATATTATTTAACTAAAACACATTTAAAAATGATTAATTGTGATAATTTTTATTTCATAAATTATTTATCGAATAAATACAATAGAATTCTGGTAACTTTTTTTTCGAAGGGGAGAAGCAAATACACTTATTACATAATAATAATCAAATGATATTAATAACACAAGACACGACTATGCGGGCCAACTAAAGATAGGACGGTCCAAGATGGCATATTGTTTCATTCCGTAACGAAAAGAGAATAATTAAATTTGTAGCGTATTTGATGTATTTTTGTTTTTCCTTCATCACTGATGTCATTATGTGTTATTAAGGATTGTAAACTGTAAAAAAACAAACAGCAATGGTGGTTATTTATAATAATTGATATTTCAAATATACTATATGTATATACCCAGTAGTAATTTATGCGTACGTTAAAATATCAACCATATATTTTTGAATGTGTATTTTTTATTATCGTATATTTTTCACATTTTTCGTTATTTATAAGGAATACTTACGATTATATTAAACGTATTATATTTTTTCGTATAACTGGATCGAAATATCGACATATAAAATATAAAATAATCATAAATATCCGGTGTCTATATCAATAATAAATATCTCTAAACAAATTACAAATATTGATCTAACCCCAAAGTAAGCAAATTATTTGCTTGTGATACCAAAATGAATGAATTGAGATACCAAATGTGAGATACCAGAATAAATTTAATAAAGACCCAGAAATACGAATGTCTATGTTCATCCCACAAACGCCCGCCCCCGTAGGGTAGCGAACCCGAGCCTCGCTATTAATTTCCTATTCCATTTGGGTCGCATAGTATGTTTAATTGCTACAAAAAATAATAAAATATTAACTTTGGTAGTATGATAACAACATGGCGGACGGCGATGCACTACATAATAAATTGATAAACAACGCCATTGTTGGCGTAATTATATTTGTTATTATAATTCAACACATAATTACATATTTATATTTAGTCAGCGTGGATAAATGTAAACGAGGGTAAATAGTTACGACCGAGTCACGAATTAATTCAACCAGCGTCATTCCACCACCGGGAAACAAGACGTGGGCGGTCGTTCACCCTTATGTCGTAAATAATCCATCCATACGCACGAAACGATTTAGTATATCTTTCCACTCTTTAGCGAACGGCTAAAGAGTGGAATTTATTACCTGCGAGTGTATTCCCAGAATATAATCTAGCTGTCTTTAAGGCCGGAGTGAATAGGCTGTATGTAGGTAGCTATGATCCATCTTCGACCGCATCGTCACTTAACACCAGGTGAGATGGCGGTCAAATGCCGACCTATTT
>DVZN01000223.1:0-15205 GCA_018237365.1 Caria ino melicerta
CTACAAGAACGGCAAGATTATGCAACAAATCGATTTTTGTAAAAAATTACCCTTACTAGGTTTTGAAATGGGACAGCTGATCTGTTTGAATATGAAATATATGTTTAACTATTTTTTTTATTTTGGTAAAATTAGGGGAAAATTATCCATGTGTAATATACAAACTAAATTTTAATATTACATACGGTATCACAAAATATTGCCATAAAAACAAAGTGAAAGCAATGAAATCGGTTATAACAATTCTCTGCTAGGTCCACTTATCCAAGATGTGTTTTGCTTATCATAATGTCTACCTTTAGTTTCCATTATTGTCAAAATGAAATATTTACAGAATTGTTATTTTAACATCAATTTTACATCTGTACAAACACAATTACATACATGCGACTACATTCTAGGTATAGGATGCCAAACAATAAACAATGTAATTTAAATTCAATTGTATACTTCTGGAAATAAATGACTATTTCCCTTGTTTGAATAAAATATTTAATATTTAGTAGTGATTATCATACGAAATAATTTAGTGTTGCTCTTTTTTATCATTTTCATGCAATTCAAAGAATAATTATTATTTACTTCGGTGGGACAAAATGATAAGCTTTATAATTACAATTAGTATTTACATGTTGTACAAATTTTTAAAAATAAATAATTTTAAATCGTTTAATATATATACATTTGTTAAGTGTATGAGTGCGCCCCTACTCTGTAAATGATAAATGTCCTACCAGGAGTGAATGTTTGTAAGTATAGTTGTTGTCAGAATACATAAGTCTACATATATATATTAAGCAAATTAGTTGACTACAGTTACCAATAATCAATATTTTTGTATGATTTAAGTTAAAAAATCATGAAAATGGCTTCTTATGCTAATTTGTACTGAATTAAACAAAAACCATTTGCATAATTTCTTTTAATTTACGTCCAATCATTTTTTTTATTGAAACAGAGGTTCCATAATGAGTTTTTACTCCACCTCTGGTAGCGACATTACATTTAAATATTAACCTTAAATCACAGTTACGTCTCGTTCGCACGAGCGCTTCCTATCGTGCAACGAATATTCGCCTGACTACAGCCGCGGATATGACCAGTTTTTAAAATCAAGATAGTTCTAACGCGACACTTCAACTTAACCTACTGCTAAGCGTTTTCTCTCAGACTTCTCGTTCTACCAAGCGTTTTAACGCTCGTGCGAACGAGCTGCTCAAAGAGCGACTCCGATGTGTGGTTTCCAAGCACACACCACTACGGGAGCTCACTAGTTCATGAAAAGTATATCCGCACAGCATTTGTAAACGTCCTTCGACACATGGGGCATTTGTCAGTTGACAGGGCGCACTTAGCGCAGGCCACGATGTGGCCGCAGGGCACGAAGCAAACGTTGCGCTCTTCCACGAAGCATATCTTACATAATTTAGTATCTTCTATCGTATTCTCGACCTCGTCCTTTTTGTGTTCTATACAAGGCGCGGGAGCGGCGGGCGTCGCGGGGATCTCTTTCTCTTCTTTCTGCGCTGGTATGGCGCACGCTTCCGATATTACCTTTTGAACATACTCACGTCCTTTGACGAGTTGAACGTAAGCACATCGGTCGAACCAGCGAGCATGTTGCTCCCAGGGTACATCATCGTTCTCCCAATCCTTCAGACCACCGTCACAGAAAAAGCATTTCGTTTTGTCACCTTGGCCGGTGTAAAAGAAACCAGCTTCGGCTAACTCCTCTGGCTTCTGTCGCATGCTGCGGGGCCAGTCGGTGAAGGTACGGAGACGAGCTGCTTCCGACGCGTATCGAGGGTGAGCGGGTCGTGGTATGTGAATCGGCGCAGCTTGTGCCGTCGGCACTCTCGCTCCACATTCGTCGCGGCCGTCAGATGTAGGCGAGTCCATCGGCACATTACCAGCTTGATGTCTTAGAAATGGGCATTGGGGTGCCCACCGCTGATGATCTGCAGCGGGGTCGTCACCTTCTACCCATCTCATAATCTCGACTTTGCAGAAAGCACAGCGTACCTCATCGCCCCGGCCTAGGTAGTAGAATCCGTTCCTAGCTAAGCGTTCAGGTGTTATAAAAGAAACAGGCCAATGGTTGAAAGTTTTGAGTCGCTCTTCCTCGTGGCGCATGTCAGAAAGCTCAGAACAGAAATTAAAGTGATCGCGGTTGTCCGTTTTATCCGTGGAGGACGAGGACGAAGGCGAGCTACCGGGCGAGTCTGGATTCGCTTCGCAGCCTGGTGTAGGCATGACCAGTTGGCTCAGGTTTTGCGGAGTAAACAACTGTGTTACCAACATCTTGCTATTTCTTGGTGACGCAGTCGACACGGGCACTGCAAAGAAGAAATAGTTTGTGTTAATTATTTGTAAGATTATCAAATTTTTACTTAAGTCGATATTCTTTCTGGCTAAGTTATCTCTTATCTGAGTGGAATAATACGTCCTTTGTATTAAGAATTTAAAGACATATTCTAAAAAAATCTCCAGTTAGGAGGGTTAAGTAGGTTAAATTTCCACAATCTTGTGCGTTGCTTAACTGAACCCAACTTTAGTTCCGCAACGTTCCATGTTAAAAAATATGATTAATCTTTGAAACCTATAGTCGGCTACTACTTCTTGCCATCAAACAATTGGTATATTTATTTTGACTTCCAATACCACAAAAACGACAATATTAATATAAATTATATAAAATAAAATCAGAAAATCGGCATTATTTTAGATTGTCACAATCTATATCACAACTTCAGAAAGATGAGGGAATTAATCTAAAAATACTATAAAGTAAAATAGTAGCCATTTTTTAAATAGCAGAGTAAGAATTATTCCGCTATAAAAAATTGAAGATCATGCTTTTACTGAAACTCTGTGATCGTAACCTGATTTCAATGAATTTTAAGTCCTCATCTTGAGGATGTGATACATATAAAATCCTATTTACGTTGCTCACGCCATAACTAGAGAAAGGCTGAATCGATTCAGCTAATTCTTTTTGTAGTATTTTCAAAAGCCAGGGTGATATTAGACGTTAATCAACTGCAAATATGGAGAAAGGTGTTCATATTAAAATCCTAACGTAAAAGTAGCTCGCGACTTTGTCTGCGAGGGTTTTAAGAACATTTTATCAATTTTATCTTTTGCACGGAACCCTAATTCTTTATCGAAAATAAAAGTAGCCTTTACCCGTTGTAGCATCAGTTATCCGCCAGTGAAAGTCCTGTCAAAATCGGTCCAGCCGTTCCAGAGATTAACCGGAACAAACAAACAGACGGACGAAACTCATAAAAAAACATTATTTTTGTACATGTACCGTTTATGTATACATTATGTACATGCATATTATGCATTTGGTAAAAATAAGTTATTTTAATATTACAAACAGACATTCCAATTTTATTTATGTGTATGTATAGATTATTAATCCGATTACGATAAAATTTTAAATTTCGTCAAAATATCACGACCGTGCCTCTGGATGTAAGCCTCCCCCTATAAGGAGTGTTTTGATCAGTTATCAGGCTGGGCTGGATTAGTGACCGTAGTGTGTACTTGTTACGGACTGTGTCCTCTCCAGGAGGCAATGCTGCCTACCTTCCGGACGAAGAAAAGAAAATATATGCACCTACATAGATAATGTGTTCATTTAAAAACAGAAAAAGCCACGAGCCATTCAAAGAAACACCTTCATAGGAACTGTTTTGTGATATGAATATATAAATTTACATTATTATTTTTACATTACACCATGTAAAATATTACCACTAAAGTTTATAAAATATTTTGTAGATACCCAATTTTTTTAGGTGAATTTTAAAAATAGACCGCGATAACTTTTGTATTTTAATAAACGCTGAGCAACACTGTCACGTGCCACCTCTTTGCTCCACAAATAAACTTAACCTTTAGTAAAGGAACGAGAGAGCGTAAAATTTTAGTTACAAGTTATTTTATTTCCAAGTCGTCTCGAATTCTATCGGGTATTAATAATGAAGTGAAAGTTTATCGTTAATAATAAAATACCAAATTTTAATTTATTTTCGTTAATTTTTCAGACCGGATCTAAGAGAACCGGTAATATTCAAACCCCGGTTTTTTAAAGCTAAGAAAAAACATATTAAATATTCAACAATAGAATAAATGCTTGTTGTTGTAGAATAAATTAAAGTGACAGATTTCTAAAAAGACAACATGTAATGTTAGCTATTATAAGTCCTAAATGGTTAATTAAACATAATTTTAAACAAAATTTTACTATGTATATTATCAATGTTATAAAACAAAACATGTGTTATATTAGCGACATAAAACCGAATGTCGCCGATAAGGAAATTGAAGTATATTATTAAATATTTAAATATGTTATTTTAACTCCAAAAAATTATAAAGGATTTGGAGTAGAAATGCAACGATAAATCCAGCACGATGTTTTATTCCCGCGCTATGTAGTTTGGAAACCATAAAACAAGTGAGTTGGTTGGAGTACCGAAGTAGTTTCACATAACAACAAGTTCGCGGCCATCGCGGCCAGCCGGGCTGCGTCATCGACATTCCATTCCCGCAGCCTCCTCCCTCCGCCCTCACTCACTCTCAGTGCGCATGCACTCGGTATTAGCAATCAATTCTTATCTCGAAATTTCAGGCCTATGGGCGTTTTCAAACACACTAGTTTTAACGTTTTCCTACACAAATAAAATTGAGCATCTGTTTGTAATATCATAATAGCTTTTTTCATTAGTGTAAGTACTTAGATATGAAAGTTTAACTTATTTAACAAAAACTTTTATTTTTTGTTGTCTGTTTCGAGTTCTGAGTGAAACAGCTGGACTGATTTTAACGGTACCTTCTCAGATGAAGTTGTAAGATGTAACTTAGGCTACGTTTATTTAAGAGACTGAATTAAGGCTCCGATCAAAAATATATAATTCATGGAATATCTTGTAGGGCCGACGCGAAGTCGCAGGTAACAGCTAGTAGACAAATATAGCCTTTGATGCGAAGTAAAAACAAGTGTAATAATTTAGATATTTTTAGATTTTGAAACTGTACAATAATGCAAAATGGATTATTTTTACAAAAAAGATAGTGATTATATATGCCAGTATGGGAAACTATTCACACTGTTACAAGTATACAACCTTATCTCAGATATAGTGACTGCCTGTACAAAAAGTTAAAAATATCTTATAGATTCCATAATGCTTCTGTATACAAAGTGCTGCTTATTATATTTATAAGCGATTATACAAAAACTTCTAATTTATTATAAAACAATTGCAATTCATCAGTGAAAATCTGACAACTTTCAAGTTTAGAACGGATAAAAAATCTAAAACGCAGTTATCAATTAGGACCAATTCCTGTGTATCCTGTAAAAGCTTGACTTTATTTAAAAATACATATGCTTATTGGAAAACGAAAACGCAGTTTTAACAAGGAAATATAGTTCAAAATGTAGATAACGATATATTTTGTGTAGAAGTAACCAAAATGGAGGATGATGATACATTATAAATGAACGACAAGCTACAACCTTGGCTGAAATTTTGTTTGAAAGACGAGATGTTAGAGGATCCGTAGTTAAAATGACCTTGCATTAACCGATAGTAGATACGTTTCAATGATATAAACACACGAATATAAACAGTCAACAACCTAATGGCCGCATATGACCGATCGATATTTACCATTTCTGTGCTTGTTATTTACTAAAATCGGCATTTTTCCGCTGAATGTTCACTCGTTTCACGTGACACTAAGAAAACACATTTGAAAACAAAAATACACTAACTGAAAGAGTTTTTATAATGTATGTAATTGAACTTTTGGACAACGCTTTATGTGACACGATCATTGCACATGAACTTCTCATGTATAGTGCCCCCATAGTTTCGACTTTTGTACGGGGTATGGCGATTATGATTGCGCATGCGTGCGTAGTTAGGGGAGTATGGACTTGCGTACGTGGGGTGCTCGACACAGCTGTTGGCCTCCCTTCCCTAAATGCTTTATCAATTTTATCTGACATAAAAAGTATAACAGTTTTTTTGCCAAAATGAAGGACTTTTTGAAGTGTTCATATTTATAAGTTATGATTGTTTTTGCAATAAAACATTTGATACAAATCAATACTACTTTTCTTCGGGTGATTTTACATACGTTAAACATCACGTTATGCGTATGAGGACCTACTATAATAACAGCGACTAGCTATAATCACATAGTTAATCATTGACAATATATTAATATAAACAGGCGAGACGTACGAAGGGACTACGCGGGAGGGATGTACCTAATTCTCAATCAAGCTAGCGTCTGGGGCGACGTTGCCGCACCGCTCGCCGGCGACCGGATTTCATTCATATTTGAGACGCGGCGTTGCCATGTTCAGCGGAAACCGCGACCACACAGCGTAAAAAAGGGCCTTTGGAATGCGACGGTACTGCTAGGCGGCTCTAACCAGTACCGAATAAAAAAGTGACAGCTTGGAATGCGGACAGTACTTAACAATATAATAAAATTGATTAGGGACTACAAATTAACTAAGTGTTTATGTAGAAACTTTAATACCTATTCAGAAAACGTTTTAATTAGCTTGTAGCTTAATAACAGCTGTTTAATTATAGGTGAATTGTTTAATCGTTTAAGTAGTACGTTCCAAAATTTATAAAATGTGCCTTTTAAAGTCTGTACCCGCTCTCAACGATTATGTTCGACAGCGATTATGGTCAAAAGTTTATTCAACAAATAAAAGAACTTTTGACAGACAAATTAAGAGCAAAAAAAAATTAAATAACAAAAAAATATCACAACTGCAGCATAATACCGGTTAATATGTTGCAGTAGTGCAAAAAAATGAAAATTAGAGAAGTGGTTGTTTTATGCGTTTTGTGTGTGGGATATAAAAGAGACAGCGTGCAAGAATATAAAACAAAAGAATTGCATTCAAAGTGTATAGCTTGGCGCAAAGAGCAAATGAAATTCAGGCATTGTGTGTTAAGAGACGGTAAGAGGCGGCGCCGGAGCAGGCCGCGTGGGGAAGGGGACGGAGCTCCGTTCTCATGCCTATGGGTGGTCGGCGCTCAGCTTTCGAATTCCAATGCGAGCCTGTAGCGCCTACGCACCACTATACTTAGATCTATCACTACAAGCAGTTGTTTTAGTTCCCACGAAACGTTTAATGACATCTGAAAAATTGGATACTTAAATATTGCTGTTTTACGTAACTAAAAATATAAAACAGTCGCTTTCCGCCTTTAGCATTTTTATGTAGAAAGATGTTCTTCAGGCGGGAATTGAAGTGGAAACTGTTTATTGGCAATTGGATAGTTTTGAAATCAAACCTAACAACACTGGTGAAGTGGTGCCTGGCCAGTAGTTGTCAATTAATAATACAAATATTCTAAAACTAAAAATTTGGTTTAGTTTAGTTTCGGACCAAAAGTTTATTCTGAAACTCATATCACAAAATTTAATACTTTATTGAGCTAGATGCAAGTTGACTAGTTATATCTATATTATCGACTGTTCATTTATTTATTCATGTACTTACACATTCCCACATTCATTCTCATTATATTTATTGTATTATATTATGTTCAAACAAAATAACCTTGAACAATAATGGGATTATTCTCACGATGTTTTTCAAATCAGTCGTTTTTCAGTTATACAAAGACAATGAGATAAACAAACTTGTCGTTTTCGCGTGTTCTATAATATAAATGATATTTACCCCCTTAAAAGATTTCCGAGGCGTTGTAAAATATTTTGACTTACTTAATTTTTTTGGTTAATTTTTATGTAATTCATAAATACGACTTTAACTAGAGATCATAATAATTGAAAACCAGTCACGAAAGAACATTGTGATGAAAACTTTTTCGAGTTAATTTTAGACCCAAGCCTTTAATACGTTGGTTGTCATCATAAAAGATATAAAATAAACAAATGAAGACCGGAAACGTTATCAGAGGATATGAACATCCGCCAGATGTGGATCACATTTACAAAAACAGTCCTGATGAATGTAAAGTTGATGAATGAAAAGCTCTATCATTGTTTATGTTTTAACTACGTACGAACTACAATCCTATGCGTGTAATAAGCAACCATAATTTATCAATTAACACAAGCCATTAAAGCAGATCTACGAGTTATAATAACAAAGTCGAAAAAAGCAACTTAGTTGAGAAGAAAATTGTTTTATGTTATCTTCATTAAGTTCGAAAATAAGTAATAAGTTGAATATTCGCAATCCAAATTCAGTAGATTTTAGCTTACTGTCGCTAGGTTAAAACTATTTGAAATTTGACAAATCTTACAAACATTACACAAGAGACAGTTGTATGATTTACGACTTTAAAACATCAAGAAATTTCATTTGCCGTTATTTTAGCTGTTACATATTTTAAGTGTTCTAAGCAATGAGATGATACTGCACTGTAATAGGCCGGCAACACTGGCGTGTCAGTTTGTATAATAGTTCTCCCACGAATATCGCCGCGGGCTGACTGCATTCCAGAGCCTAAGGTTTCTTGAACATGTTGCCAAGCCATAAACTTACATTATAACTGAGTTCTTTACAGAAATACCTATTTGAAATACGGATTTTATTCAAATTGAAACCCAGTTATTTGTAAGTAAATTCGAATATCTTTGAATGGTTGATAAATAATATAATTAAATGATAGTACCTACTTTAAATCTTTAGTACCTACCTTTTGATTTAGCTTTTTAAACGCGGTATCTATTAATATATAAGGGTACATATATCAAAGCGAATATTAGAGCTACAATTATTTAAAAGTACTAAAAAATACCCATTGAGGCCTATATGCAGTCTAGCGTGGTGCGACCAGCGAAGTGCAAACAAAATAATAATGTACAAATGTACTTAGTTTCTTTGTTGCATAGAAATCAGCAACATCTTTTACAATTAAATTGTTATAACATCTTATAGCACACGTAACGTTTTCAAGAAAACAAAACTTATTTACACTTAGTAACGAAATTGGGTATCTGTTGTTAAGTTCCGAATTTCATTCAATACTGTAAACTAGCTTTTTAACGTCATTCTATATACTCTAGAGTCTAGACAGTAACTGTCTCATTCTGATGCGATAATGTAGGTGTGTACCGACGGTACCCTCTCAGTCTATAAGTAGCAGCACACGCCATCAAAAGAACTTCAGAAAGTTCCAAAAAGTAAACGAGATTCGCTCTATTTATAAGCTGTGTTTTGTATTGCCTCGCCCGTTAGCTATGATCGGCGCGGAAGTGCTCTGTGTCACTTTCGAGTCAGAGGCTTCATTTCTGAATCCCGGTGCCTATTTTCGGAAATAACCGAATTAACCGGGATTTGCGCGGACTCGAAAATTCATAGCTATTATTACTATGCAATTCGCAAATTAAATTTGGCGTGAAATTCGAAAATGAGAATTGTTTTATTCATACATTCATTATTTTGTTCATTTCACAAAATAAACTCGAAGTTGTTTGAACTCACCTACTACATTCTTCAAATTGAAATAGGACCAAGCACTACATAACATTCTCACACTTAAATAAAGCTATCATACCAAATCTGTTTATAAATGAAAAAGTACTAATGTACAAAACTCCTAGAATTGAGAACCAAGTCTTTTTTTGAAAGTCAGTTGAAAAATGCAAAAGTCTAACAAGTGTCCACTGCAAAACATTACATATATCATAATATGAAGTCAGCTCAGTTCTTCAGTTATTATAATTCACCTTTATGGTCGAATATGATTGGTGTCCTACTTTGATGCACAAGGTCCTTGGTTCGATTCCCTGGTTCAGTTTATCTGAAAAAACATAATGTTGCCTGGGATTGGATGTGTGCCCAATATGGCGACAGACTTGTCACCTGTCACATAATGGGAGCTAATATTGTTTGTTAATCATGAATATATGTACCTCTGCCTCTTCAGCCTGGTCATGACAATATTTATTCATTAAATATTATTAGGTATATTTTAGACCTGCTTCCTTGTAATTGATAAACTCTGGAAGCAACAAGTTTAAGGAACACTCTTTCATAGCTGCATTATACAATAGTAATATGGGCCATACTACATCAAAATTGTTCTATAGAACTAATTTACAGACAGGTGAAACCACCAGTCAATGCTATATATACACTGTCCAAAAGAAAAAAATTAACACATAGTGTGATCTCTTTCACTCTAAAGGATTTTGTTATTTGCTGTCTTGCCACTTGTAGATGCTCCACAAAGCTTGTAGTAGTAATTCTATAGGTATAGAAGTGTACGTCTAACTACTTCTATCAGTGTGTTTGAAATAGGTACTTATGTTTGTTACCAATCCATAAACCATTCTTTAAATTATACTAACCTTGAAAATTGAAAAACTAAGGAACAAAGATATAATAAGAGAAATAGAATTATTTGTTGCATATTTTACATATAGTAATTTTAATATCTTCTAAAATTGATCCAGTTTGATCAAAGTATTTAATAATCAATCAGATCAACAAGATATTTTTATTTTATTTTGGCTTAGATGTTTTGTTTACAGAACTGTAAAACTAATATGTATTGGAATATATTCCAGGGAAAACTGGTGCTTAAAAATTTAATGAATTCAGCTTAGGCCCACGGAAAAATAGCACTGTCTTGTCATGTATAACTCCACTCACCATTGTCTATTCTTTATGAATACAATTTAATTGAACAAAAAAATCAATAGATGGCGTTAGTATATTAAAAGTTGCCTTTTTCCTTTTGTTAATCTGTTTAGTGATTCTGATATTGTCAAGGCTCTAATGAACATCAGTTTTCCTAAGGGTTCTAAGGAGTAGTGAATTCTGTAAAGTTTTTGTTATGAACAATCACTTAATTTAATTTTTATGTACCTACATTGTAGGAAAAATAGTCAAATAATTTTTTTTTTTAAGTTTAATAATATAACTCTGACTTGGCAGCAACAAAGCAGTCTAATTTAACATATAATACAAAACACATGCCTACATGCTTATCAATGTTTTTTTTTCTAGAACAGTTATCTAAGAGTGTAGGCGAGATGAATACAAGCTTCATGAGATCGTTCTTGTTTAATTTTTGCAATCTATTTGCAAAATAAATATTTCTGCAAAATAACATAATTAATATGAGCTACAACTTATTGAAATATAATTTAATAGTAACCCGCCCCGGCTTCGTACGGGTGCAAAACGAATAGTAAATATACTGCAGAATGTCTCTCACTGACATCACATTAGAAACCTCTAAAATTATCTGTGATTAGCATATATAAACCTTCCTCTTGAATCACTCTATCTAAATAAAATCCGTATCAAAATCCGTTGCATAGTTTTAAAGATCTAAGCATGCATAGAGACATGGGGACAAAGAAAGTGACTTTGTTTTAAATACTATGTAGTGAAGCAACCAAATGAACTTATTGAAATATAATTTAAGGAATAAAACAAGAAAACATTTTCAAGAATTGGTCTATAAGTTCTATATTTGGTTTTTTACAGTTTGAAGGTAAAAATCATAAGGAGAACTTAATTGAATTAAATGAGAAACTTATTTATGAAGTTGATAGAAATAAATAAATATCATAACGCCCATATATCCTCGAAATGGTAGGCAGAGATACATACTAGTACGCACCCACGATTAGCTGACGATATTGGGTCTCATGATATGACGGGTGGCAAGTCTGTCATCAACCAGACACAAATACAATTCCAGGCAACATCAGTTTTTTACAAAAACTGAAAAAACTCTTGAACACCTACTCTGTTCTAACAAGTTACCCGACCTGGGAATCGAACCCGGGACCTCCCCGCGTCAAAGTCGGACACCGACACCACTCGACTACAGAGGCGATTACTTGATAGAAAATTATATAAAACTGGTCCCTAATAATTTTAAAGAAATTTGAAATTTTACATCTAGGTGTAAAATTTCATATTTCCCAGATACTTAAATATAATGTGACATTATCTAAAAGATTGTCTTGATGAACCCTATTGATATAGAATATTATAATAAATATATAGGTACTAAGAAAGGTGATTATATGTAAAGAGCTGTTAGAGCATAACTTTACCATCCTAAAATAGTCCAAGAATAGTCATAATAAAAAATGACTTAGCTTGGCTAAATGCGGTTTATTTCTAGGTACAAACACTTGAAGGCTTGATATAGTAGTGGTTATTTATATCTAGAATTATGATTATCGGTATGAAAGAAATAATGTTATCTAAATGACATTTTTATCTATTAGCTCTCAGAACACAACAATTACTTATCTTCATAAATTAAGCTTATTGGAAACTATATCTGGAAATTATATTGTGATCATTATTTTGTTAGTGTTTCTAAAATATCTAATCTTTTTAAAATATTTTGATGTCTACTAATGTAATTCTTTAGAAGCTTAACTATATTCAGCTATGATAATAAGTTCTTTCACTTCTTGAAAACATATAATTTTATATGTTGTTCATAGATGGCGCTATGTGCTTGATTCGTCAAGACATACATGAAAGTAATTGTGTTCAATGTTGTATTTTCTTTGTAAATAGCAATCTGTATACATATAACATGCTCAAAACACAATGACATTGTATCTATAAATTTTATAAATATGCAATTAAAAATTCACAAAGGATACATATAAGAAAGGAATGTTAATGTAGAAATAAATATTACAAATTTAACCATTTTTATTAGTATTAAAAAATATTATTAGGCATTCAATGTTGTATAAATATGTTGATATAACTATCACAATTCGTGAAATAAGAAAAATCTTTTTGTTTTGAACTTTGAATTCTAACTCTTTGATAGCATTTTTAATAAAAAAAAATAAAAAATAAGCCTTTAAATGAGTGCATAAGGTATAGAAAGGGCAAGTAGTAAGTAGTAGGAAATTCAATTTAATACAATCAAGCTATAGACAACAAAATTATATATAAGGAAATAGATATACACGAGTCATATGATTTTTCTAACGAATCATTCTACACCAGCTGATACCAACCTACCTACATTGAACATAACCTTAAAAACCACTATCGTATGTACTGGTTTGTAACCAGACGTAATGATCATTAAAATATATAAATATTATATGAAAACAAAAATATGTAAGATTTAGATCTTTAATATAAAAATATACGTAAGCACTTTCTTACCTTCAAATTATTTAGCGTCGACAAATTTTATTAGAATGTAAAATGTATCTACAAAATGCTAAAAATAATCTAAAGGTCAAATTAAACAACTAAAAACAACAGGAAAGTGAGTTTATCGATGTCGCCCTTGCTCCCAATTACAAACATTTTACTCCTGATAGGTTATGTAATGAAAAATATTCACCTCGTAAAGATTCCATTTTGTAATCCAAGTAATTCACAAAGAAATAATAATCACTTCAACTAAATAGCGAACTATAACGGATAACAGTTTTTATTTTCACTATCACTGAATTCAACAACCCTGGAAAATTCTTTTGCCATGAGCGCGAAACTCGCAACTGTCGATGAAGTCGAGCGGCTGGCGCTCCGAGCCTCAAACACTTCGATAAGAACTGTCTACGTCACTCGCTGACGTTCCAATTCGTGTCTGGCTTCGTATAGTACGGTCGCTACACAACTGACACGACGGCAAATGTAGCGCTAGCGTAGCCCACCAGTAGACGGAAACCTACAAAAAATAAGTACCGGCGGCGCGGGCGGGCGGTTGGCACAACGCGCATACCACACTTAATATTTCTATGCTTATTTTACTAACATAATATGAATTTCAAGCTGAAATCACGTACCAAAACCTGCTGACTATGACCAGTTATTACCAACAATATCTACTAAATACTTGATAAAACTCAAAATGTCCATTGATTGTTAGCTTATGTATAAAATTGATGTACCTAGTATGTAGGTACGTACTCTTCTTAAGAACTAACATTTCCCGACATCGAGGGTTTTAGATTTTATTTGCTGCTTTAACCGAGACAAAGATTTATTATTATTGATGATATTAGGCAGACAGCATTAGGTCGAAAAGTATAGAATATTCTGTCTATTTAGTAGATATGTACCTATATTATGGATATTTTCCTTGTCAAATAGGATTTTCAGAAAATATTTCCAGTAAACAAGTTTCAATTCTGAATTTTGGGTAGGTAGGCAGGTACTTACAACTTACAAACGATTTATAATAGAAAAAAATTGAATAAAAAAAATAAAAACTGTTATTTTTTAGTTCCTCATAAATTTATGTTTATATAACGATTGTTTATCTTACAATTATTTAAGTACGTAGGTATACTTTTAATAATTTATATTGTTTTAATTATTTGAAACCCTTCATTTTTACTACTTAGGTACCTACTCGTACCGTCTGTAAAATTTGACATTGGACGCCGGTAAAACTAATGTCAATAAACCGATAGCTATCAGTTAGGTATCACGTCTTAATTTAGTTGTTGAGGTCTATCTTGACAAACTAAATTTTTGGCTGATTTTCAGTCTCTAGGTAGTACTTGTTGTGTATAACCACCTAATAGCCACATAGATACATATATAATGATTGTATTAAATATTTATACAACAAAATCTTACCTATATTTGATGGTCCAGCTGCGTCGTCGTCCTGTTCTTCAGATGAATTTTCATCCATGTCGACTGCAAATTACAATTATATGATTAATATTACCCTTATTATAATATTTAAGTCAATTTAAATTTACTTTTTAAAATAACTAGGCTTCAGACAGATGACATTTATTTTTCAAAGTGAAATAAAAATGTCTGAAAACATATTTGTGTTGACATACATGTATGTGCCATTTTAGTTTATTTATAAAATAAAATACGAACAAGAATTATTTGAATACCTGATACAGCGACGATGGCTCTTGTTGTACCAAGCATTACTAAGATAAAGAGATAACGAATATTATCACTATATCAATTATAAGGGCGTGTATATAATGACACCTACTGTTCATTGAGAAATAATAATTATAACAATAACAATTATATTTACTCACAATATTCACTAGTTTTAATTTAGTACTAAAAATAAATAAATTTTGGCTTCGTGGGTGCATACTAGTATGTACCTATCTGCTCACACTTTCGAAGATATATAATTTCGATGCGACTTTCACTGGCACATAGCTGATATTATATGGGGGTAACTTA
>DVZN01000224.1:0-15201 GCA_018237365.1 Caria ino melicerta
TACTAGAACACCCACGATTAGCCAAGGTACTAGGGCCCATGATGTGATAGGTGGCAAGCCTATCGCCTCTTCGGGCACATACCAATCCCGGGCAATGTCATGCTTACTTACATCTTACATGCTTACATCTTAATTTATTACGTTCTGAGATTAAGCATATGTATCATGTGTACGAAAATAATAATATCATTTTCCTTTTTACTGCGTAAAAGTTAGAACAAAGTCTGATAATTACTTATTTTTAAAAGATTTAGATTTTTTATAATCTAGCTATATTTACTTATTTTTATAGCAGAAGGAGGCAAACAAGTAGGTCACCTGATGGTAACTGATCAAAACCGCCCACGAACAACTGCAACACCAGGGGCATCACAATCGTGTTGCCGACCTTTTAAAAACTCGCCCCTAATGGGAAGTAGGGAGAAATGGGCCTCCGGGACTCTCATAAACCCGACGAAACGCAGCAGCAAGCTGCTACTTCACGTTGGTCTTAAGACTTTTATTACTTTATTTGGAACATGTATGTATGAGTTAATTATAAGCTTTGTGGCTAGTTTAATGACTTCTTCATTTCATGAAAAAAAAAACAGTAGAAGTCTTACCAGTCTCTCCGTATCTGAATCTGGCTCTTGAACTTCATATTCATGAGAATAATGTTCACTGGTCGACTGATGCTCTAAGCTTTCCATTTGTACTGCCGTAACTGGGTCCATTGTGTCCAAGGAAGACACCATGGTATTGGACCCTGGAGGGCGTACCGCTGTTATCTTTCTGATTAGTATCAAGCTTGGTAGGGTAGCGCATATATTAATAACAAAGCTATATGAGGTAATGTGCTAATCATACACACTTTAATAATCCTATGTCATAAAAGTTAATATTTGTGGTTAATTTGTAAGTATTGGTATGCTGATTTTTAAAGCCTCTTTCTGTAATCATCTTAATATCAAGAAAATAATAAGGGATACACTTTTTGGAGGAGATTAAATTAAGATTGATTAGAATATCTAATTCGATGCATGAGCTGTTCAAGACGGAAATAATATACCAATATTATTTCCGTTTATTATAAATTCTTATTTTGATTATAAATGTTTACTATTTTTAAACGCTCACATTTTCTCATTTTTCTATTTTACCCAGATAAATCGCAAAACAGCTAATAAAAAATGTCAAATAAAAAATCTTCCACTTGTATCCTATTCTGTAAATTAAATAAAAAACTAAATATTAATATAAATGCAGCAACAAGAATCTTTTTGTTAAATTAGCACACCACTGTCATGGAAATAATTATATGTAATTTTTTCACGTTAAGCAGGAGTTACATCTGCAATACAATAACAAATTTTGAAAAGAAAGCAATTAACGAATACCACTTGTAAATTGTTGCGAAGCCGCTTTTCATATATTTAACATTTTATTCACAAATAACATGATACTAATAAAACGCAAGTTACATAATGCATTATTTACTATGTGTAATTAAAAGTTAGCAATTCGCTATAACTTACCACCAGAGGTTAAACTTCCGGTCATAGGAGTATCGACTTCATAATTATATGTTGCTCTAGTTGCATTTGAACTAGTTGCTTCCAAGCTATCAGTACTACCTAGCATTAGATCTGCCCGAGCGCTGTTAGAAAATAAAGTATATATTTTTATATCGTGTTACTTTTTATATATTTTTATTGTAATTAGTAAAACAGATATGACACTGACCGACTAAAACTACCAGATGAGCTGAGTTCTTCATCTTGCCCACTCCAAGAACCACTAGCTGGATCTGTAAAATGTTTACCAGAAATAATACTATGAGCAATCGACCTCCCAGAAGAGGGCGATAGCTCACGGACTGCACTCCCGTCCCTTGTAAAATCTAAATCTTCGGGTTTTTCAACCGAAAGCGTAGTTGTTTGGGTAGAAAAACTTAAAATTTCTGTATCAGATGGGTGTCTTTCAATTACTGTCATTAAACTTTCATATTCAGACGGTTGAGACGCTAGTGAAGATGACATTTCAGAGCCTAGTGATAATCCACTTTCATCATAACTTTTGGGTCTGGTAGGTATATCTATAGCTCCTTCTTCGTCCATGCTTGCAACTGTTTCAGACACTTTTTTGCCATCTACGAATTTCTGTTGGATGACTGTGGTTGTTTTGACTACTTCAATAGTCCCTGTGTCAAAAATTGTTTTTGCAACTGATTTCGATTGGTCTTGTTCTTTTGTTTTTTCCTCTTGATCCAAAATTTTCATCATCTCTTCACAATCTCCTGGAATTGATTCTGCTGATCCATCACTTGGAGCTGCTGCACAAATAAATGTAGTAGATTTTTTGCATTCTTCTTCTACATCAGGTTTTGTTGCACATGTATCGGAACTTGTATCTGGTTCAGGTACAAAAAAAGCTCCTCTATCATCGAATTTTTTTACAGTTACAATTTTGGGTCTGTTGGCGTGTTCTTGCATTCTTTGTTCTAACGCTAGTTGTTGGTCAATTAATTTTCGAATAGCAGCTGAATCTGCTAGTAGTCTTTGAGACGGACTGCCGTAATTACCAACTTTTTGTGATGGGCTGCCACTTTTTTGCGATGGACTCCCACTTTTTTGAGATGGACTACCACTTTTCTGTCCAGGGCTTCCACTCTTGGGAGGGGGACTACCATCTGAACCATCGTCATAAGATCGTTTTTCTTGTTCTAGAAAACTGCTACTGACTACTTTGGGATCAGCAAGCAATAGGGCCTCTTTTTGCTTAGCAAGAAGTTCAGCTTTTAAAGCTTCGAGACAAGCAGTTTCAAGTCCTTCAAACTCCTTAAGACTTGATATGGAAATGTCGTCACCTTGACTTTTACTTAAGATATATCTACGTGGTAAAGAACCATTTAAAGAATCTTGCGAGGAAGAAGAATGCTGTTGGTATTGCTCCATTAACGCTTTTTCTAAGTTTTCAAATTCTTGTAATGAACTAATAGATATGTCATCATTTTCACCTTTTATTCTAAATCTCATACGTGATGCCATTTCTGATTCTGAAAGACTACCATAAGAGTTTCTAAAGCTGCCATAGCTGCCTATGGATTCTTTTTGAGAACTCAAACTGCCAATTCTACTTGCATCAAAATCAGTCATCTCTTCTTCTTTAATATCTTCTAAAGGTACTCTTTCATAATCATATCTTGGATCACCCTCAAATTGCATTTGTATCCAGCGTTTGCCAGCCTCTATTTCAGCCAACTCTTGCGCTTGTAATTTTTTTTGCTCTATTTCATATTGAAGCAATTCCTCATCAGAAAGCGATCCTGAGGTACTACTTGTACTTTCTTGTTTTTTAGATACTTTCGATAAATATTCTTCTATTTCTACATCATGTCGTCTTACGTATTTTTGTCCTTTTATGCTCACGCTTTTCCCTTCAGGGTCCGTCTCTTGTGCTTCTCTAGCGACTTCTTCGATTACAACAAAATCATCCATTTCACTTGGTTTATCTACCATTTCAAACTCATCGCTAGTAGGTGAGTCTTGTTCTTTTTCATATGTTTTTAAAGCTTTTTCTTCGGTAGTTATAACTAACTCAGACCTACTACTTTCAGTGATAACATCTGATTTTAATTCTGGTGTTTCAGATATATCGTACATATCATCCAAAACGTATTCTCGACCATTATCAGTGGATAAAGAACTTTGGCTTGGAGCTGATAAAGGTGTATGTGGTGTTGATAAATGCTCATGTGTTTTTAAGCTAGATGATGAGCTAAGTTTACTTTCCAATTGATCTTCGGGTGTTTTTACACTAGATTTTTCAATTTTCGTTTTAGGTACAGAAGAATCACTCTTAGATTTTAGTATTTCTTCGTACTGTTTTGATCCAGTAGGTATTATTTCAGCTTCTACGTCAACAAATTCTCTTTGACTGGGTGGTTTTTCTGTTACAGGAAAAGGAATGGTCGCAACATCTTGTATTACTTTTTTGACGTACTCTTCTTGAACTTCCACTAATGGTATATCTCTTTTTAGTATAGTTTCATCGAGTAACACATGAGTTTTTACTACTAATTTTTCATCCTCAGGTGATTTTGTGGAAAGTTTTGTTGTACTACCATGTTTTTGTATACTTTCATACTCTGCAGAACCTATAGGGATTATTTCACTCTCAATATCAACAAATTCTCTTTGGGGTTTATCAATCTTTGTAATTGTAAACGGTACAGCATGCTCTCCTTGAACAACAACTTTAGTTATCTCATCAAAAGGTTCTTTGCTAGAATCTAATTGTGACTGTGATGAAGATATTTCTAATTTAGAGATTGATGATGACAGTACTTCGTCCGTTTTTAACTGACTAGATATTGTTGTATCAGACCCGTCTTTTTCTTTTGATGAATCATCGTCAAATTCAGTGCTTTCTACGGTACTTTCCACAAGGAAATGTTCCGGGATTAATTCCTTTGGTTGAAACCGCATTTCATGAGAACGTTTCATTTTTCCAACTAACTGTATATTTGAACTTTTATAATCATCATCTTCACCAGATATTTCTTCATCTTCACTAAATTCTTTAACTTTAACAGTGTGTTCTTTTTCGGACTCATGTAAAAATTGTTCTACGTATGTACTGCTTTCTAGTAATTCTTCTTTTAATTCATTCGCTGATGGCACAAGTGTCTCTGATGCATCCGAAATGTCTATACTAGCTACATGACTAGACCCATCAGAATCGAGACTTTTCATGCTATCTCTTGAAGCAAGTGAACTTCCAGCTGTATAGTAATCTTTGGATGTTCTCATTGACTGTGAAGATAAGTCATGACTTGTTAAAGCTGTTTCGTAATCTGTGCCACTTTGTGCAGTCATCATTACTTCAACATCAGATGATAGTGGCCTACTTTCAGAATGTTCAAAACTATGATAATGACTACCTCCAGAACTAGACCAGCTTTCTATTTCAGAAGCTGATCGTCTTTCTACTACACCTAGTTGTGATTTTATGTGTTTATGTGGCCGTAATTTAACTTCAGGGCTACTTTTAGGTGATCCATCTCTTTCTGAGAAAGCTGTTTCACTTTCTGTATCTAAAATAGAATGCGGCCCACTATCAGATTTCACTGAGATATCTGTTTCCAAAGGCGGACTAAGTTCTTTATGATGAACAGTATCCTTTTCTTCATCTGAGAAAGTGATTTCTTCTTGCGAACTTGCTTTTTGCGAAATACTCTCTGACCGACTACTATCTGATGTTTTACCAACTTTTTCCTTGTGGATAGGTTTATCTTTTTCTATCTGCTCTTCTGAGAAGTGGGGCTCTTCTTTTATTACTTCCGGTTTTTCTGGACTAATCAATATTTTGAATTGGAATTCTGATGGTGACTGCTTGTATTTTATACTTCCATCACTTTTTTCACTTATTATTTCTACTTGAGCTGCTTCCAAAGACTGTTTAACTTCATCTATAGTTTTCTCTAAAACAGACAAATCAGCTAGTGGTGGTACAGATTTTGCTATATTAATTTCACCTCTATCTGATTCAAGTTTGGTTCCATGAAACTCAGCAGAGGAGAAGTCAGTATCATAACCACTACTGCATATATCTTCTATACTTTTTTCTTTTACTAGTTTAAGTTCTTCTCTCTTATGATCTGTACCAGTCAAAAAAGCGGAATCAGCTTCTGTTGAAAATTCAGATGGATGTAATGTTTCAGCACTTACGGTTGAGTCAATAGACTTTTGTAAAGCCTCACCCTCATGTGACTCAAGTGATTTAATCATACATTCAGTATCAACACTATCGCCAGATTTTATCATGATATCTTTGGACTCTATGCTCGTATCTTCTGACATTTCAAAAGTTCCTGGAGACATGTCTATTTTACTAGATTTAGCATACGCTATATCACTTGTAACCATTTTTACGTCAACATTTTTTTCTTTATATACACATTTTAAGTCGTCAATTTCAGTAGTCGGTAGTTTAACTGTTAATTTTTCACTCTCTTTTATCGTAGTCTGCGTCTTATCAATTGATATTTCTAATACCTGGTCTTGTAACTGTTTTTCAATAAATTTTATAGGAGATTTGGTTTTCTTTTCTCGTTTTGGTGTATCATATATTTTTTCATCATGCGGCAAATCAGGCACAATTTCAGACTCTGACTGGGTATCTTGACTTCCAGTGCGGCTAAATGTACTTTTTACTGGAGAAGTTGACACTTTGATTTCTTTAATGAAATCGACTTCGTATACTTCATCGTCTTTTTTAAATGATTTAGACTTACTCTTTGGGCTAGCTTCGGAAGAATCACGCCTATCAGCCATTTCACTTTTAAAACTTGGTGCATGTGAGGCATCAGAGCTTAAATCATCATGTTCTTTGCTTTCTATAACTGATTCTTCTTTATGGTGTTCTGTTTTTGAACTCACAACTTTACCTTTTTCTGATAATTCAACACTTGAAATCACTTCGTCTTTTTCTACAATTTTTAAATTTGAATCAACATATGAAATTTTGGATTTGATGTCTTCATCTTCTTTGATATCTTGTAACTCACCGGGTTGCGTAAAATATTCTTTACCCCACTGTTCGTGAGATAAGTCTCTTTCTGATATTTTAACTTCCTGTTTCTTCTTTATAGTCTCATCTTTTAATGCAGTCATTTGCTCTTCGGATTTTGTTTGCCTACCGGTATATAAGCCTTGTTCTATAAATTCGCGTTCAACTTTAATTATGTCGGTATCATCAGTGCTCTTAAATATAGTTTTAGTTTCAACATCTGACCTTTTAGCTGACGCTTCGTGAGCTCTTTCCATTTTCTTTTGTGATGTTTCCGTTTGCTCACCATCTTTGCGTACTGTCAATTTCTCTTTAATTTCATGTTCTTGGCCTCTCAACTCATGACTTTTTTCGGTTTTAATTACAAGTGAATCATCATCTGAAGATGATACTTGTTTTGTTTCAGTAAAGTATTCTTGACCTGATAATTTTCTAGTTTCCGTTTCTTTATGTGATAAGACTGTACTAAATTCATTAGTTGCTCCAAATTTTGATATCATGTCAGACATGACTACTTCAGGGTCTATTTTCTCAAATTTTAGCTGTGAACTGTCAACAGTTTTATATATTGATGATGATGATGTAGAGGTTTCTACCCTTGATTCCGAATAAAATGTATCAGATGAAGTAGATTGGTGCATTTCTTCCATTTTAACTGCAATTTGTTCTTTTTTTATTTGATCAATGACATCAATGCCTTTTTTTATAGTTCGGTCAACTAATTCTATAGCACCACTTGTAATAGTAGGTTTATCGACATTGACAAATGCGACATTGTCTGCTAAATGCTTTGTTGGTGATTTAGTTCTAGTAGTCGAGGTCAAAGAATCTTCTGTCAGCTCAACTGGAAGGAAAAAATACACAAATTCAGTTAAAACCTATGTTTTTATATATTTTAATTGCTTTGTACATTAGTACAAAATACGAGTTAAATTTATGATACTTAAACATTTTTTTTATTATGATTTCCGATAAAATTGTAAAATATGTTATTATTTTCTTCTAGTTGGGAACTTTGTATAAGTTTCATTTTTGATAAATAATTAGCTTAGTAATAATATACATTTACTTCCTAAGCAACTAACGAGAAAAATGAACATTGCCGGCGAAAGCATTTAAGCTTTAAAACAGTAAAGTTTTGAAAATGCCAATAAAAATATAACGATCTAGTGATGAAAGCAGTGTATGATAGTGAATGTAGAATAAAACAAATACAATTTAATATCAAAGCGAAACGTTACTCAAAGGTGAAAAGTAATGATATGTTAAAATACTTTAAGTGATTAATGATAACAGTAATGAAAATAAATTGTACTTTAGTAGTAAAAAGCGACATTCAAGAAAAAAAACATGATTTCCCTATGGCTGTATCCACTTACCTAAAGCAACGTAAGGACTCCGCAAGAAAGAAAGTAAAATATACAGTGCTAACAAATATTGCTATTATTTGTGATTACTATCAATTTATGACCGACATTTTGCATTGAAATTATATTTATCTATTTTTAATCAAGTAAATCACACTCAAAAAATATACATTTAAATAAAACGTATGTGCTTTTTACGTTACAATATTTAAAACATTAAGTACTTCTAATATCATAATTAGCTGATAGTGTATTAAATCATAGAAACATGCAATATTTTGCATAAATAATGATTGTGGCAAATTAAGTATTCACTAATTCACACTACAAATCAATGAGTAAGGTTTCGCTATGAGTCTACTTTGCCACTACTTGATGATGAAAGCTTGATATTGATAGCAATAATTATAATTTTTATGATGTATTCTAATTCAATGTTAGGTAGTTAATATTTATTAGCGATTTAATGTATAAAATTTACAACTAGCTCTATGAGGCCCAAAACTCTACAGTTTAACCTAACTAAATTTGATGGCAAATATCTTTAACCACTCATACAGATTTATCTGAAACATGGCCAATTCAATAGATACCTACACCATTTTTGTTTTTAAATTTTATCGTCATTCAATCTAACACTAATTAAATTCATAGTAATATAATAACACTTTCATATTATTTCTGTAATTTTTCGTAAAAATAATGTTTTTTGCGACATAAGTAATTTTTAGATATGTTATATTTTTTAACGTAATTACGAACTTTGCAATCCAAAAAGTTAACTAGGAATTACAATATTTTACTGACACGTCTAAACATTTAAATTTGAAAAAAATATTCCTACAGTAATTTAGATATAAACTAAATAATATTATTATTCTTTCTTTTATTTCGTGCTCTGATATTGATGAAGTCATATATTTTTTAACAAAAAATGTTTAATAACGTTATCAATATGAAAAATCTAAGGCTACAATCTAGGACATTTTCATAGCTAAAAATTTTGACACTAACCACTTTGATGGGCCTCAGTTTCACTGATCAGGCTGTCGCCTGCAGATGATGCTCTAGGTGACTGACGATTTACATCCAGGTATGAAGAATCGGAACCTACAAGTATTAACCTTTCTTTCAGTATTTATCTAATAATACTTACGAATTTGTCCGTGTGGTGTTTGATAGAGCAGAATTGTACTAAACCATACCTGCCCGTGGGCCACTTTTTTTATGAGTTTTTTAGTTTTGCTGAAACCACAAGATTGCCTGTGATTTGCATTTGTTCTCGATATGACAACGGACTTTCTACCTGTCACATCATGGGATCTAATTCGTCGGCAATCATGAGTGCATACTAGTATGTACCTATGTCTACTCCTTTGGCAGTGTGGGCGTGGTGGAATATTTTTAAGAGAAAAGCTATTTGTTTATTTCTTGTGGATTAATTATTACAGGCTGAATTTTTAATTGTACATAAATTAACTGTTACCTTTGAGTTGTAGACCGATCGGTTTTTCACCAACACCGTCGTCTGATCTTGTTTTTTCTTTCATTGTCAAATCTACTGGTGATGATGGTGGTGTCTTCGTAAATTTTGAAGCGAGATCTGTATTATAAATGCCCATTAAATATTTTGAATGGTGTATTTCATTATTACAGATAAAAATAAATTGTTGTTATAAGTATGCTATACTGACAGATTGCCTTTAGAATAGATAGGATACACAAAAAAAAGCATTAAAAATGTGTAGCTATGTTTCCAGTAATTATTTTATAAATAGTATATCAACCCAAAAGCAACATACCATGGGTGACGTGGCTGGAATCAATCCTGATAACAGCACCCTGGGAGGAAATGTCTTCTAAAAGATTTGAACACCTTCGATTTAATTCCTTTATATCAGGTATATCTGATTCTTCATCTTCTTTTGTTTCAATGTCGTCTTCATTGCGATTCGAAGCATCAAATGCAGATATCTCAATTTTACTTGTTTCTTCTGTTAATTCTGTCTTTATTTTATCAGAGGGAAAACTTTTTTCGTTTGATCTTTCTTCTTGTTCACTAAATACTTTACTTTCAGCCATCATAGATGTCTCTTGCGACGAGCTTGTTGAAAAATGAACAATTTTGGAAAGGGATCTTTCTCCATCAATAAATTCTTTACTTATAGTAATACCATCGGATACATCCGAAGCTAATGTTTTGGACACATCTAACGATGAATGATCTTCAGAGATGGTTTTTTCATCAATAGATCTTGAAGATTCTTTCACACTTTCTATTGATACCTTAGAAAAATCTTTCGTAAGGTCAGCTGTTGAGTCCTTTGATAATTCATTAGTAGCAAAATCTCTTGAGGTATCTTTGCTATCTATTGAAGATTTTGAGTAATCTTTTATTAAATCTATAGATTTTTTTGAGATATCCGGCGTAGCACGATCTTCAATTTGGTCATCACCTCGAAAATCATCTTTTGCATCGATAGAAGTTTTAGATCCATCTTTGACTAAATCAGCTCCACTTATTTTTGATAAGTCAGCTGAAGTTGCGTCCTCCACAATTGATTTTGGCTCCTCATCTGATGATTTGGTTAGTGTAGATATTACCGTTGTTACTGATGATTCTGTAGTAGACTTAGATATTATATCACCTTTTAAAAAACTATCTACAAAAGTGGTCTTCTTTCCAACAATTTTTGGATCATCTGGCTCGGAATGCAAATTATTACTCGGTGATGTTTCGCTTTTTAGAATACCTTCATCTGTTAAAACAACTTCATCATCATACTTTTCATCATCTTCAAACTCGCCCTTTGGTAATATATGAAAAATAGGTTAATCCTTAGATGTACAACTTTTATATGATAATAAGTAGTACTATAGTATGATTTTATTAACAAACCTCTTTTTCCGGAAAATCATCAGCATCATCAAGTGAATCTGTTCGGATTTTTTTCGCATCAAAGCTTGTTGCTGGAAGTTTTCCATCCATGTCCGAACTTGGTTCAATAATTTCTAATACTTTCGCTTTGTCCATTTCTACAAAGCAATAACAGTTTTAATAGAAAGTAGCATCGCAACTATTATGCTAGTTAATGTAATGAGAAATGTTATTGAAAACCATTTCGAGACAGTTTAAAATGTCCTACAATTTTATATTATATCAGTAAAAAAAAATTAGATAATGGTTGACCATCACTAAAACTTTCCACTAATTTAATCACTAAGTGCTTGCTTACGATTTTGTAAGAGCTCAAAATATGTTATAAACTTAATAATAATTTTGTATTTTTTTATTTCTTTTCTCCATCGGTAACACATTAACCAATTTAGATGAAATTGAGGGCAATCAACGTGGTATTAGAGCTGTCTAAGATCGCTCTCAAGCTAATATCAATTGGTCAAGCCGTTTAAAAGTAAGTAAAAATAAAAGTTTAAAAAAATCAAATTTTCTCAAAATTGAATTATTACATTATTAAATAAATTACAATAGAAACTAGCTGTTGCCCGCGACTTTGTTCGCAGGGGACAAAATAAATTCTCCTTATTCTTTTGTAAATCCTGATCCCTCAGGAACTCCGGGATAAAAAGTAGCCTATATGTTATTCTGGGTCTTCAGCAACCTACATACCAAATTTCATCGTAATCAGTTCAGTAGTATTTGCATGAAAGAGTAACAAACATCCATACATCCATACTTACAAACTTTCGCATTTATAATATTAGTAGGACTAGCGACCTGCCCCGGCTTTGCACGGGTGCAAATCTGATAGTAAATACATCACATTAGAAACCTCTAAAATTATCAGTGTATCTTTAAGAATTTATGCATGTATTATACATATAAACTTTCCTCTTGAATCACTCTATCTTTCAAAAAACCGCATCAAAATCCGTTGCGTAGTTTTAAAGATCTAAGCATTTAAGAAAATTTTAAAAACCTTAAAATAGAGGAGCTCAATGAAACATAAAACATATTTTAAGTTTTAAAAACATTGTAGGGTCAACCAATTTCCTATTTTTTTATATATTTAAAAACATGATTATTAGGTGTATCCGGCCCTTAATACCAACGAATTGAAGACAATACCCGAATAATTTAAGGGCAAATCGGGCACTGGCTAATTATAAATGTAATAAATGACAGAATACTTAATTGCCGAATACTCATATACACGCAAAGGTCAGCTTTTGTATTTAAATATTATTGTCTAATCATTTTGATTGTTTAAATTGTTTAACAAGTTCTATAAACCACACACACACTGGCCTTAAAATGTGATATCCAGTGGCGGACTCAGGACTAATGACTGACTGACTGATAGGCTAGGATAATACATACATATCTTCACTCCAAGTCCCTTACGAGGTAGGCAGAGAGTATCGAGTGCCAAGTGTCATGACTCCTACATACTTGCCCAGCTTCCTCCATATTCATTACTCTCTTCGTAAATACGAGCCGATTTTGGACACTCTTGCCACGACTTTCAGATAATACACGTGCGATTTGGTTATGAAATGTCAACCCAGATCTCTACGGGTACCGGCCTATCTTATATATAAAATTCTCGTGTCATAATGTTCGTTCCCGTACTCCTCCGAAACGGCTTGACCGATTCTCATGTAATTTTGTGAGCATATTGAATAGTTCTGAGAATCGGCACACATCTATTTTTCATACACCTTAGTGATAAGGGTTGTCCACCCTTAACATTTTTTTAAATTGTTGGACAATATTTTTAATTTTTCTATAATATGGTATTAAAAATAGATGCAACCCTAATTTTTTACCCTTCTATCACCAGTCCATATTTAAAATAGCGATAGAAACAAAATATAAGGCAAAACAACGTTTGCCGGGTCAGCTAGTAATATATATAAATATAATTTATGATATAAAGTGTGTCCTACTGTGACGTCGTAGACGCGGTGCGGCTGCAGCGCGAGTCGCGGCGAGGCGAGCAGGCGGCCGGAGCGCGCGGCGACCCGCAGCAGTCCCCGCGCGGGCCCGCGCGCGCGTGCACTGTACCGCACCGTGCCGTTCTCACCCGCGTCCGCGTCCAGCGCGCACACCTGCACACGCACCACACTCTATACCACCGATATCGCCGTGTTACGTACGTCGTGTTAAAATTATATGTCTAATTAATTTCGATGGAAACATCGAAATCACCTAAAATTTAAATTGATAGCGCTATCTTCACTTTTTGATATTGAGATATGAGATAGCGCTATATCAACAGTAGGCAATGTCAAGGATAGATTGAGTACTAAAACCGGTCGTTAATGTAAACAATTACACATATATTTTAATTACAAGTATATATCAAACAGTCAATTTCGCCTATCCGGCAATAACAATTGTGTATTACAAAATCACACAGAAAATAGTCAACTTTAATTTTAATGATGCAAACTAACATTATCATCACTGGTCTTTTAAACCTACGTGGTTTTCTGCAGTGTTGTTTTAGTTTTTGGAATGTAACCTTATTTATCAATAAATAAATAAAATATTTATTAAAGCATCCACGACCAAATCGCTCTGAGTGTGGTGGCAAGAGTCTCCAAAACCGGCGTGTTTCCAAAAAGAGTTATAAATGTGGAAGAAGCTATACAAGTCTCTAAGAATCGTAACACTCAGCACTCGATATCTCTCTATCCAGAATAGAATAGAGTATCTGCCTTTCTGCTCGCCCGGAAAAAATGGTACTAACCGGGAAGAATGGTAAAACAATGGACGTGTTCCAGTTTGGAAGGTAAGGTAGCTGGTAAATTTACGTTTGCACGAGGACTAAAAGGCTTCTGGTTGGCACCGCACCATTGCCTTTATATAAGTGTGTTTCTTACCATCAGTAAATCTGTCTGCTTGTTTGCCTTCCAATATTATTTAAAAAAAATTGCCTACCGCAGGGGACTTGGTGACAAGATTTGTATGTAAGTAAATAATCCAAGAAAAGTTAAATAGTATCAGTATATCTAACAGTGGTGATGTAGATGCCTCTGGGGTCGCTGTCATCCCAGTAATCCCAGCCAAGCTGCACGCCAGACCCCTCCTCTTCGTCTTCAGACTCCACGTCGCTTTCCCCCTCTGAGCTACTTTCCTCGCCGTCTATAAATGCTTCGTCATTCTGCAATTACATACAATTATATTCATTTAAGAACATATATATCAACTATCAGCATAAATCAATACATAGTATAAAATAAAGTCCACACAACGGATTTCTAAACGGTTTTCTAAACACAAAGAGTGATTCAAGAGGAAGGTTACATATAGGTAGGTATAATACATGTATAAAATAATAAACGCAGACAATTTTAGAGTTTTCTAATGTGATGTATGTGAGAGACATTCTATTGTATATTTAGTATCAGTTTTGCACCCGTGCGAAACCGGGGCGGATCGCTAGTGTATAATAAATAAATAAATTAAGGAATCCAATAAATATTCTTATATATATAAGAATATTTATTGGATTCCTCAGTCGGAGAAAGTAATGTGTCACAAATCTCAATGGATTAAATGTGTGGTAGTGTGTGTAATATATTTATTAATTTCTATTGCATTGTACTAATATTAGTCACTTATAGAGCCGCTAATAAAGTCCCGCTATCTTTGGTTGGCACACTTTAATGTCATTTGTCGCCAACACTTGGCAGTGATGAGCTTTTGAGCGCGGGACTGAGGAAGATCTTTCATTTATCAGCCATTACGGCCGCTGAGATCTAGGTAATCACTACATTCGAGTACATACCTGGATTTACCATTCGATTTCAACTCCCACAAGCCATTCGAGATTTAAATGCGTTACATTATTATCCTGAAAATTGCTTACAAAAACTCAAGAATTGTACATTTTGAAACGCTAGTGGGATTTTAACCTACTCCTCAGTTTACTGCAGCGGTGCATTCATAATTCATGTCATATTATTTAGACATTCTAAATAATATGACATGCATTATTAATGCACCGTATGATATCTACATACATCTTCTCGCTTCAGGATTTTGACTGATTAAATTTCTGTTCTAGCGAACACAATCCACCCGTATCTTTGCTCATTAATAATTAATTTATAAAAAATGCTCTGACATCATTTCAAAAAAATACTATTAAATGCATAAAATATAAACATAAAATCCGTAATCCCTTATTGTATTCTAATAGGATATACTGTGAAAAACAGATTTCATACCGACTGAAGTAAACCTAATCTAACTTTGGTCCACTAAAATTTGCGTTAGCATCGCTTTGCAAATGTGTTTCGTTGGCGAGCTGGTGGC
>DVZN01000225.1:0-15187 GCA_018237365.1 Caria ino melicerta
AACGGAAATTTTTATGTAAATAAAAAGTAAAATTCGATAAAAAAAAAAGTATACAACTTAGACCCCCTCTTTTAGGGTTTTTTCTCGATGATTTGAAGTATATTTTCATATTTTTTCGGGCGGTCACTTTTCGGGGAAAGACATTGTATACTTAGAAAAAAAACACTTTTTCGTCATTGACACTGTTGTCAATAAGAAGCTTTGCATTAACTTATTGAATGTTTACTTGTGCTAAATAGTTATTTGCATTTCAACTGAATATTCTTATTTCATAACAAATAAATAGCCCATTTGTGCTGCAATTGTATGGCTAAAAATTTGTGTTGCACAATTTGCTTTCATTTTAGGGATTTTATCTGGCAAAGCATGTTTGTCAGTTATATTTGGCATTAATCTTATGCCCTTGGAGCCAGGATTTTCTTTATACAAACTAAGTATGTGATCCTTTTTACCAATTTTATCCTTACTGATTTATTTAAATTTTTGTTTAACAAATTATTCCCAATTCCCTTTATTAAATGAGAAGTAACATATAAGGAAGTAATCTCTTCTCCACCAATGACAAATATATTTTTAGGAAGTTCTTTATTTATTTTTAAAAATTCTTGTTTTGTTTCATTAATTAAATAATTAATATCACTAACATTTGAAGCACCTAAGTCGCATACGGTGGCTGTAATTTGATAGTAAGTCAAGTTCGTTGCCGTTCGTGCCGATATTGAGTTTTTCATCAGCAACATTCAGGAAGTGAACTGTGATGATTAGAATGAAATTTAGTGCTTATCCTCAAATAAGCACTAATTTTTAAAAGCGTAGCATACAATTTTTAGGAATTTAGACTATAGAAAGTTCTAACTTATTCACCTTAAATCTTGATGGCAATTTATATCGAGGACATGCTAAACAAACGAATTGCTTTAATCTTTATTTTTCAACACAAGAAAGGTAAATTATCTTTAATAATCATGTAAACTAAACTTTGGGTGATTGCAATATAAGCGCTCCCCTCCATCTAAAACAGAAATATTAATAAGTAAGGTTAAATATAAAATTAACATTTACATTTACAATAAAAATTTCAAGTATACTACCATCATAACTTGCACTTTTATCAAACAATTGCTAAACAGTTTGTTGTTTTAATTTCGCTGATTTTGAAAAGACATAAATAGTATCAAAACTTTCCTTCCCTTGGTGGTTAATCTAAAATATAAATATTTAGAGTTTATAGAAAAATCTGGATAGGGGCATTTGTTAACAAAGATAGATTTGAATGAATTTTCTTGTTCCTGAGTTCAATTGAAAGTGCCATCTTTACGAAGCAGTGCAGTAAGAGGCTTAGTAATTTTAGAAAAGTCTTTAATAAATTTGCGATAATATCCTATAAGACCTAGAAACGATTTTGTTGCTTTGGGATTTCTCGGAGTAGGATATTCCGACACAGCCTTAACCCTTAATTTGGTAGAGGTTCAATGTGTTATATATATGTAAAATTTATGTATATTTATAAGTTTAGGGTAGTAAGGAATCCAGAAAAAATAAAAAAAAAATGTTGCGACCTTCAGGTTTCCAGGAAACCAATGTTCATCAGAGTGAACATTGCCAAATCTGTCGAGAAATACCACTTTATTGTAATGTTTACTGTGATGAACATAATCAAATTAGGGTACACATTCAAACAGGTAGTGCGGTTTACAAAATATTTTTATTTATATAAAAAACAAAACAAAGACAACAAAATATCTTTTATAACATAATAGAGCCTCTTCTAGCATTTCACAAAAAACTTAGTATTATTTTGTGTGAAAATTGAGAAAACAATTACGAGATTTTTTTCCGGTAACAAAACAGAGTCTTATATTACATTTCATGCAGTACACAGTAGTATTTTTTAGGCAATATTTGCACCTCCCCATGTCTTCTTTTGTATTAGGAAAGTGGCAAATATTGTCGAAACGTATGGGGCTAATGGGCCTGGGTAACTTAGGGTTCTTTATTGTTGAATTTTCAACGATAGAGTGAGAACGTACAGACCGGTTCTTTTTTGTTAAAATTAGATATAGATCTTGCCGAAATATTTTCAAAGACATTTTTTTTCTGTCGTTAGTATTTTTTTTATATAAAATCCATGAATTATTTATACTTATATCTAACAACTGGCAAAATATACCTATATACCATCTTCTAGACTTGAACGGTATTTTATAAAGAGATACCAACATATCACCCAGGTCTACACCCCCCATATGTTTATTGTACTCCCTTACTATTTGAGGACAGTCAACATCTAACTTTCGCTTTTCTACCTTACAATATCTCTTTATTTTATGCACAGGTGTGCATCCAACAAATGAACTTATCAGGGTGACAGGCTTATTGTCGTTCCAGCGAACGAGAGCCAGCTTGGTTTTGTCACATACGACCTGTGAATAAGCTCCTCTCTTTTTCTTTTTCATTGCCTTTTCACTAGGCAAAATAGATCCAGCTCCCCTGGTTCTATTGTTACGAATCGTACCTAAACCAAATACGCCATAATTTTCTTTTAAAATATAAAATAACTCAGGCGATGAAAAAAAATTGTCACAAAATATGGTGGCTGGCTTTCTTTGAATAGATTGACACAGAGCTATTACAATTTGTGCCCCAAACCCAATTGAAATTTCTTGTTCAGTGAATTTATGAAAACGGAATGTATCTTCTCCTCCATATAGGATAAAGTCATAAATCATGCCACTTACTCCAGCTCGCACGTAATTTTTGAATCCCCACTTGTTGGGTTTATCTTTCATGTACTGCTTTCTGTTGCCTGCCTTTTTTCCTTTATAAGCAATCATCATCTCATCTATACTAAATTTGTTTTCATTTTCTTGCAGCAAACAGTTTTTTCTTATTTTTTCTGCTATTGGTCTTACTTTGTAATATCTATCAGTATCTTCTAAGCTATTATCAGCAAAGTGTAGAAATCTACGAATCTGTTGATAGCGTTTTAAACTCATTAGATCTGCTATCGGAGCATACCGGAATCTACTGCTCCAATAGTCTAGGTAACTAGGCATTGAGACAATACCCATAAGTATATGGATAGCTATAAAATCACGCATTTCGTCTTCTGCCACTTGAATAGATTTGCCAGTTTTTTGAACAGAGTATAGATTTGACTGTACGGTAATATCGGTCACAATGTCTGAAGAAAAAAATAAATTAAAATATTCTATGGAATCTGCAGTGGGCAGGAAAGAGGCATTCATTATATTATGGTCTTGGTTTTCTTCAATTGTAGCTTGGTGACGGAAGGTGACGCTTTTTTTCCATTTATAGGTTAGTACAAATTTCGGAACTTTCTTTCGTCTTTTAGCCAGCACTGGAGTAATGTGCCTTTGGGCTCGAGTTTTCCTGGTAACACATTCAGGAGTTGATAAAGGGGCTTCAGACGGAAGAGATGGTATAGAAGATAGGGAAGGTATGTTCTCGTAGTTCGGTTCTCTAGTCGGTGTAGCTGGGCAAATTTGACGTAGAACTGGAGTCAATTGCAATGATGTTTCTGTAAAATCAAATTCAGGTGGATCGTCCCCAGTGTCATGATCTTCAGCATCAGGTTCAGGACTGCTTAAAATATGCATTCGCTCTAAAGATGAATCTAAAGATGGTGCTGATGATGAAGCTAAACTTGGAGTATGCAGATCTGCCAATTCATTGTCCATGTCGGACCTATCACTGGTATCTGAGGGAGCATGCTGTATAGGCACAAGCGCCAATATTTTTGCCGTGCGTCCATGCAAAGTATGCTGTTGGCAACAGAAAATACCGAAATAAGCAAAATAAAACCCATAACTTCAAAATGTTAAAAAAAATACATAACTAATTTGGATTAATTTATTATTAGGTATTTGGCATCGTTCACCGTGATGAACATAACAAATTGTAGGTACTTTATAGGTTATTTGGCAATGTTCATCACAATAAACATAAGCTTTTGGCGGGTCATAAAACTTGAGGATTCACATAAAGGCACATAATTCACACACCAAAATATAACAAATAGTCTAGATAAGTTAGTGAAAGCATTAAAATACTTGAAACAATAGAAAATCAAGTAAAATCTTTATATTTGCCTTGCGGAACATAGACGACCCGCGAGGCGCCGACATTTTGCTTTGACAATGACAAGTAAAAGTGTTGCCAGGTGCGTAGACTATTTTTTTACTATTAAAAAATATTATATACGGTATGATAATATTACAAAAAATACGAATTTGGTGTAAAAATATAACGAAATCATTTTTTTTCTCATGTGTTTCTCACAGTGAACAAAATCAAATTAAGGGTTAACTTTATCGGGTTAGGAGGCCTTTGTCAGTAATGACATGACCTAAATATGCGACTTCTCGTCTTAAGAATTCGCATTTATCCGGCTGTAATTTTAAATTATGTTTTCTAAGTGCTTCAAATACGAGTTAAAGTTTATCAATATGAGAAGAAAGACAGTGAGAGTAGATTATGACGTTATCAAGATAAATAAAGCAGTGGAGACCTTGAAGGCCTGAGAGAACAGTATTCATTAGTTTTTGAAAAGTGGCTGGGGCTTTTTTTAAACCGAATGGCATTCGTGTATACTCAAAACGAACAGAGAATGCGGTTTTAGCGTCTTTTGAGTTCATTTTTATTTGATGGAAACCTGACACCAAATTAATTTAATTTTCTGTAACCGATCACTATACGCCATTTCTTTTGGCCGTAAGCATCTCGCTTCTTGGGGACAAGCTAAATTGTAGATGACCAGGGTGAATTAAAAGGCTTGATTATTTTTTTAATGTAGCATTTTCCTTATTTGATTATTGACCTCGTCTTTGTGGCATTCAGAATACCAATACGTTTACCACGAATTGGCTGTAAACTAGTAGTTTTAAATTCATGTTAAATAGTGTCAGTACAAGTTAAAACATCTCCGTCTAAATAAAATAAATCATTATATTACGAATATAGATTTAGTAAAGCTTGATTCTTCTCGGTTAAGATGCGAAGTTCTAATCTGGTTTACGACTTCATAACTTCGAACATAATTCATAACATCATTTGAATTCGAAGAATTTATTGTATTAATTGTATTACTTAGAATATCACTAGGATTTAGTTCTATGTAAAGTGGTTTAATTAGAGCATCTTTACTATTAGTGTTAAGAATGGAGACATTGACACAATTGTTTTTTTTTACTCTAACAAGGCAAGAAGACAAGAATACGCCTTTTTGGAATTATAGATTTATTAATATAACCCATAGTAATCTCAGAATTGGTTACATTGCATTCTATTATCATTACAGAGCGTGCTGGAATATTATATTCAGGCTTAGTAAAATGAATACGCATTTCATGACCGTTAATGTCTAGAGTTTTATTTTATAAATAATCTATATTGCAGTTATGGAGTTTAAGGCAATCGTTCCCAATTTTACGATCAATATGAATATTAACACAATCTGGTATTAGATGAAATTTACTTTAGACGGTTTTTGAATTTGGCAATATAAAATCTAAATTAAAATACCCAAGACTGTTAAAATATTGTGTGCTTTTATCAATTCCTTTGAACCTTACAGTTTTGAGTATTAAATCTGGTTGAGTTTGTAATGATGATTGCTTTATAAGCGATATACCTGCACGAGAATCGATTAATAGAACTAATGGTCTACTTGAATATTTAGATTTAACGTAAAATGTGGTAAATGTATTTTATTATTATAATGAATTTCGTTATTAACACTCCGTGGTCGTGTCTAATAAGTTTTTGATTTGTTAAGCTGTTTGTACTGTTGTAAGGGGTAGTTTAAAAGCCTTTTTAAAAAAAAGGAATATTTAATAAATTAAAATAGAGACAATAATTATCATGGAATAGTATGACAATATGATATAGGACCGACTCGTACCGAATCTAAGATGGGACTGCTTGCTCCCCTTGCCTATTATATATGAGTATGAATGAAATGCCTAACCAGCGCGTTAGGGGTTGGTAGTCAGCACTTTTGCTAACATCCCTTAGGTATAACAGTACGTTAATTTTTTTTTTGTTCAAATAATCGTTTAATCAAAGCATTTACTATTATCTTTCTTTTCCCGTATCTATTCTTTAGAATGTTCCATGCTGTCTTATAGTTGTCTTTCGTAACTTTAATATTTTTAATAAGTTTCCGGCCTCACCGGAAGTAGATATTTTTAGATAATGCATTTTATGTACTCTAGATAAAGAACCGATTTCATGTGCGAAATATATAAACAAATCAGATAATGTAGGCCACTCTTCATAACTTCCGCCAAAGGTTGGCAGTAATATTTTAGATAGTATAACTGCTGGCTGTTGCGTAGTACTCGGATGTGATGCAGCCGTCACCTCCAAAGATTCTTCCTTTTTTAACGGCAATAGATTGGCGTACATGTCCTTCAAATCACCGTGTATGTTTTTTGAGATATAAGTCTTCAATAATATAATAATCTTCATTTGCAAAGTATGGAATTTTATCTCTGTTGTGCTCTGGAGTAAATTTAACCAATTCCTGGTGAGCACTTCTAAACGTCTGCCAGTACTCATTTAAAGACTGAAGTCACGCTTCTATATATCCTTTAGAACGCCGATCTTTAGGGCATTTTTTTCAAGTTTATTTGAAATTTTGAAGAGATTTGCCGGTTTCTTTAAGCACATTTAATATTTGTTCGGTAGACATGATTCATAAATTAATAAATAACGCTTATACATCACTACAAATGCACTAATAACGTTAATATAAGTTTTTAAGTTTAAAATGTTAACACTGCACACTTTTAGCACTTAGCAATAAGGTTCTATTGTTCTCGACGCGCGGTCTATTGTATTACGCAGGTATCGCGATTAGGTTCAAGGTTTTAGATCCGGTTCGATTTCGACCATATGTTGATGTGAATAAGGGTTAGTTCGGTTTGTCACTGCTCTCAAGAATTAAAAGACGTATGGTCTGACCAGATATTTATTACGAACTGAAAAAGAATAATGTATGCAATGCATATTAAACTGACCTTAGTAACTACGCTGCCTACGAATACAAAAGAATTGATTTAACAAGCACTTAATTATTGAAAAGAAATGATTAATGATAATGTAATAGTCTTCTTAGGTTCTTTGGCTTCGTGCCGGCTTAGTTAACCGGCTACCTTACTCTCCAAACCGGAACACGTCAACGCAAGCACTGACGTTATAGCGGCAGAAGTAGGTAAGGCGGTGGTACCATTCTATCCAGGCGAGCTGCTGCAAAGCTCTACCATCTAGTGAGAGATCACGGTGTTAGTGAAAGTTAACCTATGCTCGCCTTTTACGAGCTGCCTTGTAGGAAGGTCAAAATATCAACTAATTATGTATAATACGCCATGAAACAGCCATCTATGCATACATTTATATTACCCTCTAGGCACTTCCACACAGTTCTTGTTAGGATTTTCCGCTTGGCGCATAACCAACACCGACTTTGTTTGAAGCCAGTTTTTACTGGAAAATGGCGATGTTCTAGTATAGGTCTGGTCGTTGGTTTTGTCATCTGTCCGGTTTTCGTATTAATTAGTCGCGGTTCTGTCGTGAGGTCAATACGTCGGTATATTTTCATTAAATTCCCCGCCAAAGTTATCCTGAACTGTCTATGTGATATGGTAGGATTTGCCGATTTAAATATTATAAAACAATTGAATATGGGACAGTTAAATAGTCGACGGAACACTTTCTTGTACCATGTTCTATTACGCTGACGTTCCACGGGATGTTGCAGACAAGAATTGGTATTTCTTGTCCACTTCTCCTGTGGCCTTGTTGTGGTCCAGGACAACGCTTGGCTTATAAGTCAGTCGATTATATTTTTGATGCGTACCGATTTGCAGGGAATGGTATGTCGATATCATGCTAACTATGTTAGCATCTCGCCATACAATTACCGACAAATCGGAACAGTAGCTTGCCAATACTTCCTTGTCTAAGTTCCGTCTTTGTTATAGTTTTTACGACTCAATCAGGAACGAATTCCCGATTGAGTCATAAGGTCCCAAAGCAGTCAGTCTGTTGTCGTTTTAGACACCGCGCTAATAACGGGCTATTATAAAAAAATGTCCATTATTAACGTGTCCGCGGTGAAGTAGAGTTTCTACTAAGGCGTACACAATTTTGGCAGTAGCATTGCTGGGACGTACTTTGCGACCGCCAGTTATATCATGTTCAAATGTGTATGTGTCATCAGGTCTCTCGTCAGGTATCTTGTCAGTGTCTAGAGGGTTAGGCTCGTAAGATCTCGTTGCTGTTGCAGTCGCAGTCTCAGTCTTTTATTTCCCCACATAAATAAAAAAACTTCCAAAGGTATCCAGAGGAAGACTCACATAATTCATAAGTCTTCACTCCGACTTGCGCAGCTTTTGATGAAATCTTCTGAGCGAAGCCTAGTCGCCCATGCCACTTTAGAAGAGATTCATCAATGACGATTTCTTGGAAAGGGTAATATAAATGCGAAAATTTATCGTTAAAATAGTCACTAACCATTTGAATTTTCCACGGTTTGTCAGGTTCTGTAATAGTTTCATTGTCGACGAAATGTGACATCAATAATAAAAATCTATTATAAGACAATTTTTCGGAAATAAGGCATAGTGCCGAAACCATTAAATCCAAAATATGACTCCTCTTCCGGTAGGGGGTATAACCCTTGAAGAATTAATGTGACTAGAAAACTAACCAGTTCATCCCTGTTTGTTAGTGTCTATCGGTGCAGTCTAAGAGTCGGTAAAAATTTGTTTTGATATTTCAGTAATTTAATTTTCTGGTCGGCATACCTGTTAGTCTCTGTGCAATTTTTCTGTCTATAAAGTCGGTGTCGATCATTTTATAAAAAATGTCGACCATTGTGGTCTGGTCTGTTATTGAATATGTTGGTCCTGGAATTCCAGTAAATTTTTCTCATCGTCCTGTAAAAATCTGTCGGTCTTTCTTCCATTCAAAATTGTAAGAGTCAGGTGTGCAATCTCCCTGATTGCTGGGTCTAATACACAAGTCTGGTACAAAGCCATGTCAGTGTTAAGTGCAGACTCCGACGTAGCATTGCATGAAGTCATGACAGGGAGAAAGCAGTCCTCATCTTCTGTGTCCATGTCACAGTCACTTAAGTCATCAGTCAGTTTAAGCCATTCGCCAATGGTCTCTTCAACGTTCTTCTCATTAACCCCTGGAAAAATAAATTTATTGTTAATAATTCGTGGTTTTCTAAGTTTGACTTCGTGATGAATTAATTTACTATTGCATATCAATTAAAACAGGCTTTTTACTCGTGGAAGGCGTGACTGTTTATTCGTCATCAGCGTCTGCTACCTTATTGTTTCCTGAAATAAAATTATCTATACATATAATCGATTCGTTGCGATGTCTAATTTTGGTAATTTTTAACTGTGGCGTCGAACAAAAATAACTTGACACTGTTCCGTGCCCAACGCCATACGAATAGATGACACGCATCTGTGTCTTTAGCCATGCCGAAAAGAAAACAGTATTTTGATCATTTTTTACATGTTCAAAGCTTTAATACTTTTAGTTTACATTCGAAATCTAATGTGAACAGACAGACACATTGGCCAGGTGATTACAAGTAGAAAAAAAAGTGTATTTCTGGAAATGGAGGGTAAGTGACTTTTTCAATACAGTTGTGCTAAACCTTTTTAACTTATTTTGCATTTTAGATATTCACAAAAAATATGAAAATTATTATTGTCAGTTTTTTACACTTTTGCTAAATACTGCCATTATAGTATGGTAATTTTATTTATTTATTTTTTAAGATTTACGGCGAAAAAGAAAATACATTCCAGAGACAGAAGATGAAACTCAATGCGACGATGACGAAGTGATAGAACAGTACTCACAACAATGGGAACACTTAGAAAACTGGGAACAAAATAAAAAAGAAAAGAAAAACGATACTTCAACGTGCACAGAAAAAAATATGGTGGACAGTGCAACGTGCGTAGAAAAAATAATGGTGGATAATACAACATGCATAGAGGAAATGGAAGATGATGTAGCCCCTACTGTTTTGGACATCCATGGATGTAAATATTTCGGCCAGTTGGTTTCAAATGAATTATTGCGATTCAAACCATATGACAGAAATATAAAAATGCAGAAAATATTAGATTTAATAAAAAAATAATTTTAATACCAATTAAATACAGATGACGTAGTCTAGAGCAGAAAAGTGTTAAATAAAACCAGGTTTTGAATTATATAATAACATTTATTATTGATTTGCTGTGATAAAAACATATGACTGATAAAAACAGTATAATAATTAAAAATAACATTACATAAGCCAGGTCCGAATTCTATTGACATTGTTATTGTATTACTTTTGACATTATTATTATTAAGTATAAGGATGATTTTTATATTTTTGTAAGACTGATCTTATAGTAATGTAAGTTAGGAGACTGATTTTTAAAATAATGTATGATTGATTTTTACGGTTATGTAAAGATATTGAAATTTGCCAGTTCGGCATTTTTGTATCTAGATACAAAATACTTAGTAAGTATTCACTATTACAAAATAAATACTGGTATAATTACTATTGTTGATGACGCCTTGATCAACATTAGTAAGTACTAGTATTTATTTTGTAATAGTAAACACTGAGTATTTTGTAACTAGATACAAAAATGCCGAACTGGCAAATTTCAATATTTGTGGAATTCCCTGAAGCAATTAAGGCACAGGCCTGGGAATCCAGGGCAATCGGGACAGCCAGTTATAACTGAAACCCTTTTTTTATTTTTTGCGTAGCAAAGTTTGCACCTTTTTCTTAAGGTATTACTACCTCTCTTCGGCAAGTTGGAGGGTAAATGTATTTTTCCCCCAGATGGAGGCTGAACGTGTTCAGTAATATTGGGCAACAATTCTTCCATTACATCTTTTCTAAATTTGTATAAAGTGGTTTTATTTCTACTATTTTTTGCGTTAAAAAGCAAATAACCATTCACCAAACATATTTGGATTATGTGGATTATTACTTTTTTATACCAGCGCAGGGTCTTATGCTCACAGCAATAATAACTGAGCATCTGGTCATGTCGGTCTATTGCCTGCATATATTTGTTGTACTTTATTTGTACAGCCGGTTTATATTTGACTGTGCGCACACGGCGACTTGTAGTCCCTTGATAGTTACTTTGGTGTTCAGTACTTATAAATGTGACTTCCCTTTTATCTTGCCATTTCGTCACTACAATTTTTTTATTGTTATGTACTATACATGACTCACCAGGTTTTAATTTGGTCATTTTTATTTCATTTGGATTTCCGATACGGTTTAGTCTTAGGGTACCAGTCACATACGTGTTTTTGCCTATTAGCTCGTCAGCTAACCCCACGCTGGTATAAAAATTGTCCAAATATAAGACATGCCCTTTTTCTATATATTTTTGCATAAGTAGGTGCACCACTTTTTTTGTGTGGTTTCTACCACCTACTTGTACGTCTTGGGACCCTGCGTACACATGAATTTTTAAAATTATACCGTTGGCGTCGGCTAAAATGTATAATTTAATGCCGTATTTATGTACTTTACCTTTGTTGTATTGACGAAAAAATAGTCTCCCTTTCCACAAAATAAGAGATTCGTCAATAGTCAACTCTCTCAATGAGTAATATACTGCGTCAACTGTATCATTAAACAAATCAACTAAATTTTTTATTTTAAAAATGCTTTCAGTCCTTTCATTGTTGTGTACATTCAAAGCTCTTAAAATTAAAAAAAACCTGTCCCTAGCCATAAATCGGCGTGGACTTAGGCGAAAAAAATGAGTGGACCAATAGTCCACCATTCTATTCAGCTTTATTGTGCCCATGAGTAGTAGTATGCCGAGAAAAGTTTTTAATTCGGCGACATTTAAATCGGTCCACTTGCTAAAGCGAGCACGTGGAGTAGCCACCGCTGCTTTCAGTTTGTTGCCGTACTTATTTGTTGATTTCAATATTAAATTTAAAATGTTGGAATTCAAAAATAAAAAGAAATAGTCCAAAGGACTTTGGAGATCTGTGTCATGTGGCTGCAATATACCACTTGTTCCCGTAAATGGTATATTTACCATATTACTCGGATTACCAGAAAGCCAGCCAGTCGTTTCTTCTAGAGAATCTTCCCCTGGATTTTCTTCCTCCTGTTCATAGACGTCAGAATCGCCAACACTTGCTTCCTCGTTCGGATTTGCATCACTTAATTCGTTTAATAATTGGTCGTTATTTCCACTTAGAATTCCATACAGTTCTTCATCTCCATATAAATCTAAGCCTGGCATGTCATATAATAGCTCACCTTCTTGTGGAGATAGTATTCGTTCCAATTTCAAGCTTACGGGATCTATGGCGGAACTTGGAACATCCATATGTGGATTCAAGGGATCCACGGTAAATGATGGTTCAGGTTCCGAAGAATTCGAAGAAGGGTATTCCATATTCCTGCAAAAGAAACATCTGAATGAGAGTCACTAATATGTAAAATTGCATTACAAGATATAAATTATTTTATGAAAACCTATAAACGCACTGAAGAATCTGGGTGCTGGCAACGTTTGTTATGATTACAAAATAAAGCTTATTTCCGTAATAATATGCACATGAAATTTAGTATTTTTCTCGAGTTATAAAAAAAAGTGAAGTTACAAAAATTCACATATGGTGTAACGGTTTCATCTACATCTATCACCAGAGCAGTTCAATTTGAGTACATTTATAATAATAATGCTCAATAAGCTAAATTGCTTTAAAACTGTTGTTATTTTTAATCAAAGACTCACACACTTGTCAATAAAATCAAGATCTTTGTATCCACAAAGATAATTGTATCCAATTGAGTCCTTAATTTCAATAATTAAATTATAAAAAGTAGAATAGACCATCTGCCCCCTACCAGGCAGCTCGTGAGAGTCGACCGGCATATAAAGTAGCAATAACTTATGTATGAAAAAGAATCTTACTTGAAGTTCAACGCAAGCAGAGATTCGCACAGGCTGAAGTTGTCACGATGGCAGATCACGGGTCCAGTTCAAAGCCGCAACCGTCACAACGCAAAATCGGGGTCCAGAACACAAGCCAAAATAGACACTAATGCAAAATCGGAGTTCAATATCACAAGCCACAGTCGTCACAAATGCAAGAAACACGGAGTCCAGATATACAAGCGAAAGTAATCGGTAAGGTAAATATAATATAATGTAGAGCACGCACGTCTGATAACTAAGGATAGCAAACCAGAAGTAATTTAAAAACAAGTTACAAGATGCGCCTACGACTTGTCAGGTACCTGAATGTTGTATCCTTCCATACAAAAATAAGCCATGTATGCAAGGCATAAGATCGAATATTGCACATTGTACTTCAAGTTGCCCGACAGCTTGTTTGCCTTCTATTACAATAATAAAAAAAAACAACTTTTATAAGTACATACTTAGATTTGTTTTGATTTGAAAAAAATAATGTTGATGATAAACTATGACGTATTTTTATAAACTATGACGTATATAGAATGAAGCTTGTTACATACCTATAACATGCATATCCTTAGACGATTATAAATATGAAGATTATTTTATATACCTACATTGTACAAATGTACGCAATATTATCAAATGAACGCAACTTCCAAAAAGGTTGGTTACATCTATTTGTACAAAAACTTTAGAATATCCAGAAACGAAAGGTACGATCGATAAATACGTGAAAAATGAAGATAGTTTGGTTCTGGGTAAAAACTTCCTTAAAACTAATTGAAGGAGATACTATCGATTTTAAAATGACACACATCCGTGTCTAACGCCACAAGCAAAAAAAAGTGATGGCACTGATGCGTGCCATCCGCAACGAATCGGTGTGGGTAATTTCTGATATCTATTCGATACGATACCTGTTGAAAAGAACTTATTGAGTAAAAGTATCGAATGCAAAGTATCGAGTACAAATGTATCTGTATCGAAAGGTAAGATAATCAATACCACAAAGTATCGATACTTTATTCGTGTCCCTACATGTCTACCAACAACATAAAATGTGATATGAATTTGGTATTTATTGTCAGTGACTGATGAGTATTTTATTTATAAGAGATTTCGAAATCATCGATGAATGTTCAAAAATAGCACCCGAGATATATGGACAGAGTCTGAAGTGGGTATGAGTATTAACTTTTACTTTTCATGGCATCTGTAAGGATTTTGACCGAATACCCTTATTTCTAAAATGTGTCCTATTTGAAGAACGACACAGGTGATTTTATTGCTCATAAATTATGACGTTGCTTTTGTTTATTTGCTGCTGTTGTTTATTGCCCAAAAACGATTATGAGTCATAATCGTTTTTGGGCAATAAAGTCACTTGTGTCAATTCGGGAGGAATGGAAAATTCCCCGTCATAAATTCAACGTTATGATTCGTGACGACGGTTCCATCATGAAGTGAGCTGCCCGTATCTCACAAGTAAAAGATATTGAATGTAATATTCATCAGTTGCATCTTCACTTCCTCATCAAACCTAATTCAGCCACCGATACCCCGCCCACCAGTAGTCGGAACGCAGCACTAAGCCGAGGTCCGGTTTCGCAGGAGACAACCGTTAGTGTGGACTTTATAGAAGTCCCACCCTTAAATAATGCAGTCTCGGAAGGAGCACTCTGCTCGCCCACAAACGTCTGGTGTCGTTGCGAAACCGCTCTGGCTGGCAACTATTGTCATTTCGGAAAAAAAACCTAATTGAGACTATCAGATAAGTGTCCTACATTATGAAACTGAGAGGCAGACATCGTTAGCTCTCGTATAAACAACAATGACAACATTAGAATTTTGACAACAGCAGTGCCACCCCATAATTAAACAACGAGTTGTACTTATTAGAGATCGGTAATTGAAAAATAATAGTAAATTGTCTGGAAGCATTAATAGAAAATGATGTCCTAACATTTTGTTAGGACATCACTTTTTTTAATTAATGCTTCCAGATAATTTACTGTTATTTTTCAATTACTAACATTTAGTACAACCCGTGTGTTCAATAAAGTTCACCAGTGTGGTTCCACGATATACAGGGTGTACACAATCATAGAACAGCTGCTTAAACTGGTGATAGTACAGGATACCAGGAAGGCAATAAAAAA
>DVZN01000226.1:0-15176 GCA_018237365.1 Caria ino melicerta
TGACCACCATCTCACCTGATGTTAAGTGACGATGCGGCCGAAGATGGATCATGCCTGCCTAGAAACAGCCTATTCACTCGGGATTTAAAGATGTCTTAATGAGGCTGGGATGTAAAGCCTCGTGCAAAGTAAGTTTACCGGCTTTCCTACCCTCCAAACCGGAACATGCCAACGGCAAGAATTGACGTTGTGGCGGCTAGGATAGATAAGGCGATGGTACCGATGCCACTGCAAAAGTCTACGGAGACCAATGTTAATCTACGATTATAGTTTTGCTGATTGCTGTGATACATAAATTGGACAGCCTAACTATAATTTAAATTTTGGTCAAAATTATGATTCTTTCAATGTAATAATATTTTTGTTTCAACTTTTAATATTCATTTACTCGATTAATCTATACATATAATAAAAGTGTAGAACAGTAAATTCTGTACATTCAAGATATTTTCAAAAAAATTGTCCATACGGCTAAAAATAGGCAGTTATAACCTATATTGAGATATTCAGAATTTTTGTTGGTCTGTCTGTCCGTCTGTCCGTCGGTCTGTTTGTTCAAAAGAAAAATTAATAATACCCTTGTCACAAGTAAAAATTAGCTTGCATTGGGGTTAGATCAGTATGTATGATTTGTCCAGGGATATTTATTTATTTTATTATTGCTTCCAAAAACACGAAGGAACACATAAATTGGTGACCAGCAAGGCCTATATGATGAGTAATGTTCGCTCGTTGATAGAGTGCCCCCACTTCTAGAAATCGATAAGCGCTTCCCCGGAGACTGCGGACTAAGTGCTCCGATATCTTTCGCTGTAACGACAAATTGTAACAGCGTCCATTAAAAATTATACCTACATCAATACCATCCAGCGACCTGTTGACATTGAAAGCCGATATTCTATCGATACTGTTTTGAAGAGATTCCCTAGTGGCTAAATTGAAGATGGATTAATGTTGAGAGTTAATATTTAGATTTTGGGTTTGGTTTAAATAGCGCCGCAAAAAGGGTTCCGTAGCAGAACATAAAAACACATATTAGTACAACATATCTCCTAAACCACGTGATGTATTTGTTCAAAATAAGTGTACGTGTTTATGTGTTCTATAATCCCAATTTTTCAAAAGTCTCACTACTCAAAACTTAGAGGGTTAAAACACACTTAGTACCACCTTAGAAGCAAATTTCTCACAAAGTAAAGATAAAACCAAAACACTTTCTTAACAACCTTCATATCATTTATAAAGACCAACCAAACGACACCTCACACGACTATGTAACATTTTTTTTCATCCATTTGTTACGTGTATGAAGTTTTACCCGTAATAGTTTTATTTTTCAAAATAATACTACATAGCTATGTTTTGCATTTCAGCTATAACAGTACCTACAGTCTCCGAGTAAAATGACTGTGACAGATGACGGATTTAAAACGGTTCCACTTGTGCCAATTTGGCCCTAAAAATAAGATAACTGCTATCAACTGCTAACTATTCACAAGAGATATCTGTTTTGATGGATGAATTAATGTCGGTTACTTTTTCACGGTAAAAGGGTATGTGCAGTCTGCTACTCTCCTATTTCACCTCTCCTGTTCTTGTCACCCAAGTGTCAACAATTGAAAGTGCCGTGTTTCAGTTTCCTGGGGTAGAGCATCCCGACACAAGCGACACATGCTTAAACGTAGTAACTCTTTTATAATATTGCAAGGCAAACTCGCAGACGGACGTGGTAACTCTACCACCTAGTCAAAGGTCGCGGTGTTAGTGACAGTAAGCTTATGCTCGCTGTAGCAGTCAAGCAATATTCGACGCTACACTCGCCTTTTACAAGCTGTCTGGCAGGAACACTGGCTTTACAATGTAGAGCGACCGCCTTGTTGGGTGTATACGCCTCACGTCGATATCAACGAATAATAAGACACGGGCTAGATCCCCGACATGATGTGATGGTCTATTCTGCGCAGGAACTCGGACCAACACATGGGAAAATTAAAAATGTATATTATTACTATAATAAATACTATTACAGAAATACACGAATTGATCTAACTTCTGTGTCCGAACGTAGTCAGTGTCCAACTTTAAGGCACGTGGTCCCGGGTTTGTCACATCGTGAGACCTAATATCGTCGCTAATCGTTGATGTATAAGTTTTTATTTCCTAAAATAAAAACTCAAATCAAAGGGATACAATTTTCGTCGCCGGAAGATGCGCTGTCAGCGTTTGAGCAGGCTGTAAATAAGGTGTCTGCGGCGGAATGAAAAAAGTGTTTCGAAAACTGGTTTAGACGCATGAAACTTTGTATTGAGGCTGGTGGAGAATACTTTGCGAAGATCCTATAGAACATTTTTTTTTATTTTCGCAAAATTTTCTAGATGTCTCACGTATATCTATAATATAAGTTCTACAAAGTAAGTCGATATGATGCGGCGGCACCGGCCGGCACTTAGGCATTTCTGTGGTCCTGACACCATATAATATAGCAGATGTAACCGCCAGTATCGACTGGAGGCAGACGAAGACGGTTTTCGTAGTGCTTTTGAACGGACACGGGACAACAACAAACGAGTATCATTGGTTGATAAATTGCGGTGTGGTAGTGGAAAAAATTGACAAATTAATATAGAACACTTACACTATACGTTCCTTAATATAGAACACTAGCGACTCGCCCCGGCTTCGCAAAATTTTCTGAGTGTCCCACGTACAATTTACATTGATTGTACAAAGATAAGATAATTTTATCTTTTCAATTAAGATGTTGTCGTCGTAAATACAATAATAATTGTGATAAAAATAGTCATAAATATGTTAACAATAACGTCAAGTACGATCAATAGGCAAGTTATTATGTTCTTTGAAAAGGTACGAATTAATTTGTAAAAAATATTTTTTTGTCTACGAGCACGACATGACTTCATAGATGCGGTGTTATTAAACACTTCTTAAACGTGGTAATTTGCTTGCTATCTAATTTTAGTCGGGCAGTCCGCATTAGTCAGGGAAAGTATTAAATGTCTTATTTGCAATGTTTTTATTAGATCTCAACCTGTAAACTTTCAACGCAACTTTGACGCAGACGTAACTTGATAATGTAGATTAATTTTTGACTACCGTGCAATAATTTTAGATCTAAATATTACTTTTTTGAATCACCTGGTTGTTATATACCTACTCTTTTCTGCTATTTTTGTATACATACTTTTTATCTTTACTCTTTTGTAGCACTACTTTTAAAAATAGAAATTATGAAAATGTCATTCTCTATCAGTAAATAAAAAGTCACGAACGTATTTTATGTTTTTATTAAATATATAATAATAGTGGAGCCAGTAAACTTATTTATCATTAACATTCCAGTCTCAAGTTGGTAATGCACCTTTGATATCTTTGGTATCTATAGACGCTGTATTTATTAATCTATGTTAGGCTCATCTATTTTAAGATATTTAGGGAAGCAAAAATAAATAAATAATTATATTAACAATTTAAAGTATCGTGAATCTCGAGTAGTCCAGGTTCAAATCCCGCCATATATAAACGAGCTTTTCTAACTTATGTAAATTTTCTGAGTGCTTTTTCGATGAATGTACTTGAATTCGACCTAATTTTCAAATCCCCAACATTGAGTAGCCGACCCCGATATCATCTGATATAGTAACGGGATAAGGCTCGGTCGAAGAGACGAACGAAGAGTCAATGTACCAGCTAGAGTATGTACCTTTAAAGTTTAAAAGCCTTCTCTTAATAACGTCACATAAATGATAACGATCATTCATGTGATTCACAGCCTGTTCTGAAGCGGCAATCAATGTTGATCCACGGCTATTTTTTTTTGTTTATTGATGATAAACATGAATAATTAAATTTGGAATTGAAAAAAATTTGGAATTGAAAAAAATATTGTAATGAAAATATTATGTGTCTCTGTGATCTCGCGTAGTTGGTGGCCGATTTTGATGTACAAGATTCCGGGTTGCCTCGGGTCGGGCAACTTGTTCTATGAGTTTTACAGTTTTTCTGAAAAACATAGCAATGCCTGAGATTGGATTTGTGGCTGATTTGGCAACGGACTTACCACATGTCAAAGGGATAAAATAGCGGAAGGAAGTGTGTATGAAACTTCATAAATTTTCGAATGACAGAACAGAAATTATTGAAGAATTACTCCGCTTAAATGTAAATAATATGTTTTACATATTTATCTCGACAATCGAAGTCTATGCGGGCAGAAAGCTAGTAATTGGTATAATCCTTCAGATGTCACCTTGATAAAAAGTAATACTGGATAAAATTAGTGAATTCAGTAGATTTATCGAATAATAATAAAAAATAATATATCAGGAGGCTCGAACTAATTTCGGTTAATCTAAAATTTCAGTAGGGTTGGCATTATTAGTTTTATTAATCATCATCAATTTTTTTGAAGTTTGCTACTGGCCTCTTGTGTTTTTTTCAGAACAAAATATAGGATCCGCCCCTGATAGAGTCAGAGCTAGTGACTTTCAATAATATTGACTTTAGGGACTTGGATTTATTATAGTTGGCAACAGCAAACAGTGGATGGCGGGTTACCTTCAGTAATAAGTATTGATAAGTATATAATCTATGGTGGTAGTATTTTTGTACTAGTCTGTGATGGTAGATAGGTACCTACCTACTGAAATATTTGCGGATTTATTTATGCATTTCGTTTGATTCGCGTGTTTATTATTATTGTGCTATTGATACTTTATGCAAATAAGTATATTAAAAATATTTAAGTGACGACTATATTTTATTTTATTCAGGTAAGGCACTAGGAAATATTGACATTTGTTTAGGTAATATTTTAATGTATGTAGTCAGTTTCACATGGTTTCACAGTTGCTATTTTTAAGCAGTGACGATATTTGTTTTAAATTTCATAACCCATTAGTCAGTAAAGTAGTTTACAATTTTATACGCACGTTTGTATTTTGTGTGATTACAATAATAATTCTGTGATTTTAGTACTATTTATTGTAAGTTGATAATGATTCTTACTAGTATTAATAAAATATTACATTTTATAGTCTGCTTATTACCACTGATAGTACCTGCGATTTTATTAACAAACATTTTTTATTTAGTGGGAAGTAGGCGTATGTATTTAGAAAGCGGCGATCTTGAAGTTAAACTTTCTTTAATTGATTTTTGTATATAAGTTTGTGCCGTATGAGTGACGATTATCGTCGAACGAGCGATTTAATAAAGATTGCGTTTTATCTATATTTAATTATTGATAGTAGGAAATGTTTTATATGTATATTACACATACTAATTGTGTCACATTGCCTTACCCTCATGTGATTGATTATTATTACTACTTTCTTAGTTTGTGTCTTTTAATTTTTATATTAAAATTATAGTATATTAATATTGTCTACAACCTAACGTAACTGTGTGCTACATCTCATATATGAGTGTGGGGGATAGTTATGTACCACTTCAAAATATGATGAGAAATGATTGTTCACTAGCCATCTCATATTTATATTTAACTAGTGGTCACCCAATGGTCGAAATTCGACCATAATAAATTTAAAGTATAAGTTATTTAATATAAATTATAATCTTCAAACATTCTTTAGAGTACTACTTGCTATAATCACAGATTTTTTGTAAAAACCTTTTCATTGTTTGCTTAAAACCTTAAATAAACAAACTCTACTTGATACAAACAATTACGAGTACCAAATATTTGAAGTAATAATTAAAACATTACACACAATACTATACATTTGATGGTAGTGTGAGTAGGTTTATTTATTAATTTAATGTACTTTATAAGCATTATTATTACAAAATGTTACCTTTCTCCACTTCTTAATATCTAATCAAATCCAATCAAAATAATATTTATTCAAGTAGGCTCATAAAAAGCTCTTGTGAATCGTCATGCTGCTAATAAATAAACTACCACCGTTTCGAAAGGCTGTATCAAATGAGAAGAAACGGCAAGAAACTTGTTAGTCGCTCTTTTCTAAATGCCAACTTTACATCTAGTTACAATTATATTATATTAAAATCTAATTACAATTATTGACTTATAAGTAATTTTAACTGTCCTGAAACAAACATTATACTATAATTATAAAGGACTTAGCCTTATTATCAGTAAAATATTCTGAGAGACGAGAGTGTGTAATATGATTTAGTTAAATTGTAGTAAAGGCAAATTAATTATCTCTTTTTATTAAATATATACTATATGTGCCAAGTGCCAAATTTCATACTCCTCTGTCTGTGCAAATTTGGTAAAAAGGAGTCCAAAGTTTTTGCTTCACATATTAATATATTGAGGTATTTTATTGCTTTTGTTTCACTAATATCCTGAAATATTTCATTAAATTTGTTTACTGTCTTAGTATTAATCTTTTAGATAGGTAACAAAATTATTTTCACCTGTGCAAGGTGGATTTTTTTTAATAAAATTGTTCGATTTTACAACACATACATATTTTTTAAATAATAAATTATAGGCTGGTTATTGTAAATTGTGTGTAAAAACCACAGTGTAAATTGTGGTTAATTTATAATTATGCAGAATTGTATAAACAAAATTTGATTTTATGTTGTCATTTAAATTATACTAAAGTTGCAGCTTTACGAACAGATTGTTTTGCAGCTGTCAGAGCTCTTCATAAAGTAACAAAGTATCATCATGTATAATTTAAAAGTTTAAAAAAGGTTTACATTTTACATTGCCAAGATTTTTATACCCTTAACTTTATAAACCATAATAAGTAACAATAAATTATTGTTAGATAGCAAACAAGCAAATCATTATTATTAAAAGCAAATATCTGCCCTGATTATAAGAAATGTCTAGTACCTATGAACATCAACAATGCTAGCTCGTTGATAGTTACACAGAAGACATGCCCGAAAGTGGTAATTCAAAAGGTAATGCTACGTCACACATTACCTTTGAAAAGATAATATCACTTGGTAATATCATCCGGAAACATTACTTAACACATCACAATATCATATCATGTAATGTTTAAATTACCTTGCACTGTGTGTGATGTTTGTAGTATGTAGTGCTTTCTTTGTTCAAATCTAATTACTTTTTGAGCATCCAACATTATCCGTTTCTTCTTTCCAAATATGTGTACCTTAATTATCAAAACAATTATAATTGTGATGTTATAACAAAAGTATCATTACGCCGCTGCTTCTTTATGGGGTTGGCAGAATCAACCAAATGTGTTTGCATTACTCGGCAAAAATAGAACGACGCAACATTATGTGTGATGTGTAATGATTGTATTGGGAGTGTAATGTATGATGTTCCATCACCTTCTCAAGTCATATTACATGTGTAATATCACTGACCCCTGTCTATTACACGGTGATTTATTGCTAAATATATACATTAAAACAGATCTTCTTATTCCAAACTACCTTTTTTTCACATTGATCAAGAATAAAATACATTTGAATAAGCTTATTTAATTTGTAAATGCTTGTATGATATAAGTTTTCTAAAAATGTGTGTTGGTTGATAATAGTTATCACGCATGTTTGATAATGTTTTGGGATTTTCAGTCTGATATTGCAATCAGTGTTTGATTAGACATCAGTAATAAAAATTTGCAATCAATTATATGTTTTACTGTATTGTAAATTAACTTTTAAATTTTAGTAGTATGAAATTTTGTCAACAAATTTTAATTATTGTTTGTTGTGGATAGAAGTAGGTAATATATTTCCTAGACAAATCTGCTTTTGTGGCTAAAACACGAACCTATCATAGTTAAAATTTGGTGTGGATCCAAGGACAACTTTCCATTTAATATATTTTACCCTCAAGGTAAAACAGGAAGTCAAATATCTTCAAATGAAAACATTTATACTGTTTTATGTATCACTTGTTATTCGTTTAGCGGACATCTCACTTTTTACAGCATCATCAGGACTAGAACTTAGATTACTGATAATATTTTTTGATTTGTTAACTGATAATTTTAGCATTGGTTAGATATAAATAGGTATGTAGTTTGATTTGTTTAAGTTGTTAAAATTTGGATGAAAGATTGTGATGTAAATGATATCTAAAACATGTTGAGTGGGGACATTGAGTGGTGTAGTTAGAGGTAATCTATACATATAAATAAAATTGGAGTGTGTTACAAACAGATATAACCTCTTTTTTTGTCCGTCTGTGTTTGTTTCGGGTAATCTGCAATAGCTGGACCTAATTTTGATAGTTTTGTTGTTGAAAGTAATAGATTCTTTCTGATATCACATAGAAGTACACTGGTTTTATTTCCAATTATCATTATGTAAAGGACATATGTACCTTCAACCAACTTCCCAAAAAGCAAGCAATAAATTTGTTTACAACAAATTTGTAGTTTGCAAACACATACTGTGTTTTTCTTTTCTATATCAGAACTCTTTCAATTAGCTATACATTCAATTCAGTTTTTTTTTGTTAAAAAGGTTATTATATTTCCCATTTGGTTTTGTAGATATTTAAAATTTGTGTTATCTTAAAATTATTTATTTTGCAATTTTACTGCAATTCGAAATATTTAATAATAGAAGTTCTTTTTGTGTGAAGGCAGCATTGAAAATGGTTTTATTATTCTTTTACATGACTAAAGAGCCTTGTCATTTTTCCACAAGCAATCAAAAGGTAAGGAGAAATTATATTTTTTATACTTTCCATCCTTGGCACTTGGTGAAACTTCATGTTATATGGTTATATTATAAAAAAAACACTTGCACTGTTTCACAAATTCACTCTTTAATGTATATTAGCCAACCAGTTTCGCTTTTACAGCATCAACTAAAGTTTCCTAAAAGTACCGACTGACCGACGCGAAACTTTAGTTTCTTTAAATTATTAAGCTACTTTGTTTAATATAGCCTTGAAGATGCTGTAAAAGCGAAACCTAACCGGTTTCTATAGACATTAAAAAGTGAATTTGTGAAACAGTGCAAGTGTTTTTTTAATAATATAATCATATAACGCATTTATAGTTTGTTATAATATATCATAGGTTAAGGCTTACGAGTAACTACACTTTTCAGGAGAGACCTAACATTTATGCACTGCACGGACTTTTAAAGTCGCATGCTGTGGATATGCTAGTCACATTTAAGCATCGTGAACAATAATTAGGGACAAAAAATCATAAATGATCATTTTGACTTCTTTCCTTTTTATGTACTAATATTTGTAATCTCGATGTCAAATAGTGTATTAGAGAAGTATTGGGTTGGGTTATCTACTATAATTTACAATTGCACTTAAAACAAAATTGTGCAAAAACTTGTTTTCTATTTCTGTAAATTGTCGTGAATCAATAGTCAATGTCAAGGATCTTTTAAACAAATCTTCTAAACTTTTTGGTCAATATCCATTATGGCTGGCAAGGCTGGCAGCACCTCCTAATCTCTGTCACTTTTTATTACTTTGGGTAAATGTCAAAGTCAATTATCAAGTGTCAACTGTCACAACTACTTAATGTCAGTGCTGCCAATTCCAGGAAAAATCCCCGATTTGCGGGGAATAGAAGGTTGGCGCAGGAACAGCGCAGGGAATGACTCAAATCAAGGAATTTCGGGGAATCAAGACTAATTCATTTTGATGGGCTAAAACGGTTTCATGACGCGTAATATGGATGATATATTCCCTATAAATTAAATCGATTCACATCGGTGGAAAATATTAAAAATATTTAATTAAAGGTTTTTGGTAAATAACTTTTAAACGGCTTAATGATGTCTTCCAAATACTAGTCACGTCTTAACGTTATTAAACCTCGTTTATTGCTATAAAATTCATCAAAATCAGTTGATCTGTCTGTGGAATATCGTTTGCGAACATTTTTGAAACAATGCCGTAAATAACATCAAAATCGATTAATTCTTTTAAGAGATATAAAATTTCAGAATTCCAAAAAGTTGAACTAAATGTAGTATTTATACAATTCTTTATGAACTCTAAATTCATCGTTATTAAGCACCTAGTGATTAAATTAAGCAAAAGCAGAGCCCGTTTTTGTAAAAGAAATATTATTTCGAGGAATTTGACACTGCCGCGGAAAACCGATATTTTTTATTGGCAGCCCTGACTAATGTCTAATTTTCGTATTCGTATTTCTATACTATAATCTTAGCGCTATTTTTTTACAATGTTAAAAAGTTTGTTTTGTACACAATTAAAATGATTATTTAATTTAATTGTAATTTCTGAAAACAATAAAAAGCCTATAAAGTTCATGAGTACGTGATCGACATGGAGGAAGAAAGTAAGTTTACGTAAAACTTAATTAATCGTGACTTTTAAATTATGTATATTTTCATCTTATGCACTTTTCAGAGTTAATTCGGAAGAAAAAAAAGGCTCTAAACGGTAGTAATAAACGTCTTTTAGCAGAAGCATGTAATGATTTAGCTACATACTATTATAAAACCGCTCGGTATAGTGATGCTTTAGATGAGTACAAAAACGAAGCTGCAATTTGTAAAGAACTTGGTTTACGCCTGGAATGGGGGACTTGTAACAGGATGATTGGGGAAATGTATATGTTTATGGCTGAATTTGATAAAGCTCTTAAATATGAAGAGCGACATTTAGGTGAGTTATATTTTTATATGTACTTATTTTAAATTATATGACAACATAACCTGTTGATGGTAAAATATTATCGAGCAGTGTTTGCACTTACAAACAACGGATTTTAAGTATGTAATTGCTGTGAGTTTAACCTGCTAAGTTATTTATGTATAGTGAAAATTAATGAAAAGGGTGGTGTAAAGAGTCTCCGAAATTGGTGTGTATGTATGAAGAGAATAATAAATGTGGTGGAAGCTAGGAAAGTATGTAGGAGTTGTGACACTTAATACTCAATACTCTCTGCCTACCTCGTAAGGGACTTGACGTGAAGATATGTATGTAGTATGAAAGTTAATAATAATTTTATTACTATTTAGAAGGGAAGATATTGAATTTATTTTATTTTACTGGAAGGCAAACAGACAGATTTCTTGATAGTAAGAAGTTTACCCCACCTATAGACGCTAAAAATGGTAACGGTGCATTGCCAACCTGAGGATGTTAGGTTTTGTGCAAAAGTATGTTCTTTGTTAAAAAGTTGGTCACAGAGCTAATTTATAAAATTATTGAAATTACTGCTTGTATATTGTAAAATATTTACTAGAGTTGAAATATTTAATAATACAATTTCTTGTGTGATGATGCAATGAGAGATGGATTGTATCCTTTATTGAATGAAAATATTGCACTATTATAAATCACTAAATTGTTAAAATTTGTCAAGTTCTTTTTTTACTATTTTATTAAATTTGAGCCCTCATATTGTTTACAGCAGTTGCAAAGGAACTGAATAATTTAGTGGAAGAACAAAGGGCTATGGCAACACTCGGTAGAATATATCTTTTACAAGGACAAAGTTTTACTACTGAAAATGAGTCAAAAACTTCATTGACGGCTGCTGAAAAAGCGTTTATGAAAAGTTTGGTCCTGTGCGAAAGGTATGAAATATTTTTTTTATACTTGTGATTTAAATTTTAACTAATATTGCAATGAAGTTTCTTTGGGATGTTGAGATATTTTGCTGTTAAGGGTGGCCCTCACGGGTACCTTATTAGTAAAACATGTCCATGAAATTGTGTGGAGTAAGATTTTTTTAGTTTCACTTGCCTGTCTTTGATTAAATCTTGCAAGTTAAATTTCATTCCTTTCCTAGTGTAAAAGGATAGCAATGCAAAATTATTATTATTTGGAGTTCCCACACACTTTTTGTGTTTCAGATTAAATGGAAAAATAACAAAAACTGAGCTAATGGATATGAGGGCTCGTCTTTTACTTAATATTGGAGTGGTTCAAGAGTATATGGGCTTTTTAGATAAAGCCATTGATTGCATTAACAAAGCAATAACTATTTGTTCAAACCACGATCTGTACGAAATCTTACATAACTGTTACACTACTGAAGCATTATTACATAGTAATAAAAGAAAGGACTATACAAAAGCACTAAGTTGTTTAAATAAAGCTCTTGAAGTGGCTAGCCGTCTAGAGGACAAGGTATGTCCATGCTATGAATGTATAATTTATTTACAATTTATCAGTCTCTTACAGACAACTGCTATACAAAGGCCTCCCTCAGTGTATAGGATTAGGAATTTTTGCCCCACCATGCTGGGCAAGGAGATAGGTGACCGCAGTGTATGTTTGTTACACAGTGTATTGTCTCTAGGAGCTGCTGCTGCCAACCTCCCGGACGCCTTTTATCTCCTTTTTACAATACCCATGGTCAGAATAGATGTGCTGTTATTCTTCTCTGCTAACACTAAACGTCAATTGATCAGTTGTTTTTTATTTAAGGTGTCAAAAACTTGTGAAACCTTGTCTGCTAAAGCTGAAATTTTATGTAAGATGTCTGATTACCAAAGTGCAAAGCAGGTTTTACTTAAGGCATGGAAACTGAAAACTCCAGATGAAGAGGAAAGGGAAAATATTGAGTTAAATCTTAGAGTTGGTGAGTTTTTCAGATATTGCTTCATAGTTTGTGAAAGACGCATCTGCTTTAATATAGCAAAATATCTATGGAATTCTTTGCAGGATTTGCTAAAATACATATAAAACTTCCTTAACTTTGGTTAATAGGCTTACAACAACAAAACAGCCTATTACAGTCCACTGCTGGACGTAGGCCTCCCCCAAAAAGGGGGATTTGCACAGAGTTACCATGCTGGGCAGGCGGTTTGGTAACTACAGTATAATATGTTATAGACTGTGTTGTCTCTGGGAGGCATTGTTGCCCACCTCCCGAACATGTAACAGTTTTATACAGCTTCTACAAGTACTATGCTTCAGTGCCTATAATGTTACAGACATGTACAGATAGTATAGTAAAAAAACATAAATATACATTTTAACCTGAACTTACCTGAGTGGTGACAGAAGAAGTGGGAAGAAATATTAAAGATTGACTGAATGCATGACTATGACTCTGTGCAAATTAGCTGTTTGTAAAGCTGTAGTAGCAAAGATTGAGTTTTATTTTTTTATGCTATGCTAGTAAGTTACTTATTGTACTTTAGGTATCATTAAGTAAAATATAATGCAACATTCTTTTCGACTATTTCAATTGTAAGCAGAAATGTGCTCAATAAAATTAAAACTGTCCAAGCATATCTGAGATATGGCTAGACAAACAGACAGAAAAAATATTTGTTGGTATGATGAAAATAAAAAACGTGTTTACCCTATATTTGTTTATTTTAAAAATTACCACAGTAATATACCAATGTAATCTTGAACTATAGATGTTTTAAGGTTTGTAAATTTTATAGTATAGTGTCCCTGATGATGCTTTAATTAGCGAAACTGGTAGGCCTATATAATTAAAATGCTGTAAAAGTGACTTTTTAATCACAACAATGCAGTTTCACGATGTTTCCATTGTCGGCTCTTGGTGAAACTGCCTGTTTTATAGATTATATTTCTGTTAAAAAATAATAATTATTATTTGTCATCTTCTAAACAAATAATAAAAGTGTAGAAGAGTGAATTCTGTACATTAAAAATATTTTTAAAAAATCAGTCCAGACAACTAAAAATAGGCAGCAGAAAATATTTTGAGATTTCAGAATTTTTGTCTGTCTGTACCCCGGCCATGGTACACGCCGTATCTACTGGTTCAATCGTAACGAAATTTGGCTGGCGCATATATGTATACTAACCTGTAATAGTGGGATTGCCTGAGGTTGGGTGGGGTGGAGTGAAGTTAAGTCAAATGACATGGAAAAGAGTTTGTAAAAGATAAATGCGTGCGAAGCCGCAGGCAACAGCTAGTGATATTATAAATAGATTCAATTTCATTAATTCTATACATGCTTGTTTAATTTCATTTTAAATTTTTACAGTTGCTGCTATGTGTTACACAGAAGATTTGCTGATATCAACTAACCCTACAGACTATAAGACCTTCAAGAGCCTGTATGAGAAGCTTGGGGATGGTGCCTGTCACTTGAAGAATTATGTTGGTGCTGTAGAGTATTACTTGAAAATGTTGGACAATGCTGAGTTGGCTGGTGAATGTGGAAAGACCCTTATTCCAATTTATGTTAGGTAAATAAATAAATATCCCTGGACAAATCACACAGTGATCTAACCCAAAGTAAGCAAATTATTTGCATATGATATGGGTGTTAGTCAACAATATTATACATAGAAATACATATGATATGAATACCATAATATACATAATAAACACTCAGACCCAGAAATATAAAAGTTTTTAAACATTACACAAAGGCCTACTCTCTTAGGGAACTGAATCCAAGCCACGTCATTTGACAATGAGGTAAGGCAACTATGCTCAACACTCGACCAATGAGATGGTCAAACTAGTTAGTATGGGTACTCAAATTGTTATTTATTAAGGCTAATGGAGTATATAGAAAAAACACCTATAGGTATTGTAAAACTAGTTACGCTGGTATGCATACAGTAATTTTCCTAAATGTTTGTTGAGAGACTTGAGTCCAAGTTACTTTGAATTCAATAGTCATTTCTCTGTAAGACTTAGAACAGTGGCTTGCTTTTAAAAAGTTGTACCATAAGACGGTCTAGAAATGCATAGGCGATCGGGGCCATTAGGCATCAATAAAATATATCCCTGGCCAAAAGCGACACCTGTCACCAAATAGGTGCATTGTTGTCCTTTGTTAGGCATAATAAGCAATACCGACCTCTCTATCTTCTGGATCAATACACGACAATGTCAAATACTGACATTATAGTGGTAGGATTGTTATTCAAATTATTTGTGTGTTTGTCTCTGTAGGATTAATTAGTTTATTAAACAATTTTGAATAAAAGTAACTCGTACACTTTCATAGTATCTTTATTACATAAGTGACTTTTTCCTCATGATAATACAGTTTCACTAAGCACCAAAGATGAATAGTGTAGAACATATTTACACTTTTTTCTAAACACACTTGTACTTTTCCACAAAACTTTTAATTTAACCAACAAAAAAACTACCTAGTGTTTTAAAATTATTAGATTTATTTATCTTTAGCGAAAAAAGCCCTGATGATGCTGTAAAAAGTGAAACCGGTTGGCTAAACTGTAACAGAAAGATATATTAAAAGTTTTG
>DVZN01000227.1:0-15160 GCA_018237365.1 Caria ino melicerta
CGAACAAACTCGAATCTAGTCTTCCGTTGGCGTAGTTATTTATTCCCAATGTCCGTGTAAATATCAACTATCAATATATTACAGTAATACTACATCTCTTTGGCAAAATCTGTTGCCTTGACGCTTCTGAAACCCAGCCACAAAAATATAGATAAGGGATGACAGGCACAACATAATGTTACGGAAGGTGCGCCGAGAAAGTGTTACAAAAAGACTAGATTTTTTTAAATAATTTATTTACAATTCAATATCCAAATCAAAGGGTAAATGCTCCGACACCAGGCCGCGGGGCCTTCACGTTAACAAATCGTATATGTATACATATACAGGTGTACAAATAGTACTTCACAAATTGATAGGTTCAGGTACATTATTACAAACCGCAAATCGCTCGACGATCCTCGAGAAGACAATACTCTGATGAGTAATACTACAACAGCTGTAAACGTCTTATGAAGTGAACTGATACTTATCCATCGCATATTGTTTACATATTTGTTTTTGGTGTAAAACACTTTTTGAGACAGTGACAATTATAGAGTAAACATTTATTTTTGAATATTACGAGTGATGCACTTACCTTCTTCTAAAATATTTTAACACTTATCTATACATATAATAAAAGTGTAAAAGAGTAAAATAAAGTGTAAAATATTTTCAAAAAAATCCGTCCAGACGACTAAAAATAGACAGCAGAACATATTTTTTTCAGCTTTCTGTCAGTCTAGCTGTCTGTCTGTCTGTACCTCGGCCGCGGTTCACGCCGAATCTACTAGACCGATCGTAACGAAATTTGTTGTTGGTGGTGGTGGGGATGGTGGTAATCAACCTCCCCACCAATCCCTGCCCTCCTCCATTTGTAGACTATTTTTAATCCCGTTTATTTTGAGGTTGGGTTGGGTGGAGTGGAGTGAAGTGAAGTCAAATAACGACGTGAAGAATTTGTTAAAAATAAAAATGCGTGCGAAGCCGCGGGCAACAGCTAGTTAAATAATAAAGAGTGAAAGAGTGAAGCGACTCGTTCTTATTAGCTATTTACGTAAACCGTCAATAATTAGAAATTCTACTCGACAGTATTGTATGTCCAACAAGCTAACCCAAACTTGAGGACATGCAGACGCGAGGTTGCGGAGATGGACGTAAGGAGAACCGCCGGTGTGGTAAAATGCCCATTTAACACTACCTCAAGAGGTTACATATTTTAAAAGGGCGCCAAAAGTGAGTGGAGAGAGAGATAGTAATTTGTAGTATGCGAGCCAAGTCAGTTTGGGCACGAAAAACTAATAGGTCTTTACGTTTTTTACGTTTGTTTTGTATGCCATAAATAAGCCTTATTTTTTCGAACAAAAATTGTTTTTGTTGGCGTTACAAATTGGGACTACGCCGTGCCGAGAAGTTGAAGCATGCGTCAATCCATTCTTTGTTGGCTCGCATAGTATTGTTGTTTCTTTTAAACATCACATTTCTCTCCGTACTTTAGTTCGGCTCTTCAGCTCGCCGGTCCTCCTCACCTCGATGGCTTTAAACTGATGAAATACTGATGGATTTTGCGTTCAAAATAAAACCTAATTTGTCCTCGTGATACCTGAATGTAGCAGTAGTGCGTAGTTAGCAGGTTTCTAGTAATGTTTGCGACAAATTATCAGATTGAAAATATTTTTTATAAAAATATTTGAATAAGCATATTAATTATATGAATATATGACGCAGTTACACGAGTATGTAGGTGTCAATGCTACTGTCGACTCGCGGACCGACGGAAGGCACTACTTAAGTTATCTAAGCTTACACTATGGTACAGTCAGTAACAAGAGTTAATAATTCACCATTTCTCGGTAAACAATACATAGTTTAATAAAATTAGAAAACAAAACGGATTAGGTGATTACGTCGCCTAGGTCGCAGGCCCTTGGTCACATTCGTTTCCGACTATTTACAGGTTTCTCGTTCTTAACCAATTTATACATCTTAATTTACTTTTTTTAAATACAGGTTCACTGTCAGGAGGTTGACTGCCAGATGACACAGTATAACTGGTAATACATCGGTCGGGTATTTCGAAGTCTTCAAGTTACCACTTTAAAACACACGAGTACAGAACATTAAAATATTACCACCATCACCAGTAGCATCAATAAATGCAAAAGTAGCGTGTCCTGCGTTCGATATTTCTTTTACATTCCGGAAAAGAAAGTGTGTTTCTGAACCTAATATTCATAACATTGTTAATAATAATTTGTAGCGAATCTAAACAAAGGCCTGCGAGCTGTCACTTTACAACTAAATAAGCCGATCGCATGTCCCGCGACGGTCACTTCACCTTCTGCGCTATTAGATCTATTTGTTCATCGATGCGCTGGCTCGTGCCCCTGGGAAACACATATTTTATGAAAATATTGGTGAGTTTGGAACAAAATATCGACATATTAGAAACTTTTTTATAATATTAGATGGCAAACAACCTGACGGACACTAAGAAATACACGCCGGATATATACACCACAGATCATCGAACTCGGTACTTCTGTTTCGATGCCACATATATATTGTTACCTTTGCTAACTGCCGATATATGTTGTTAAGTCGACGTTTGGAATAGCCTCGTGCAAAAAAAGTTTACATTATTGATAAACCTACCAATTAGGCAAGCATTTTACGTAAGGTAACCCAATCAGGTTACCTTATCCTACACTATGGAACACGTCAATGGCAAGTATTAACGTTACAATGGCAGGACTGGTACCTGCCACGTAGCTGAAGGCCACGGCGCTAGGGACAGTAAACTTGCGCTCGCCTCCCACGAGCTGCTGCCTCCCACGAGCTGGTGTTTTCTCCAAAGGGCCCGGACCCACACGGGGGGCATTTGTTGTTCTTGTACTTATACTGGTTGTTGGCTCGTTATTGCCCCGCGTCACAGCGGCCACGACGCAGTCGCCGGTCGCCATTTTTTCTTCTGTTGTAGAAGCCACGATTTTTTTGTAGTGTAAGAGAGCACAAGAACGAGGTAACGAGCCCGTGGAGGTAACAGGTGCGTCGTCTTCCTTTAGCCGAGGTTTATGGGATGATGTGCGAGTGGGCAAGACTGGCTAACGTCGGTACTAGAACACGACTGTCAAATACTGGTATTACGACGACAGGAATAAGTAATAGGGTGCTGGATCGCCGGCACCGCTACGGTTACCGGAAGGCGGCGGGGTCGGGCCCGACGACGGCGACGAGCTGCGGCACGTCGGCGCTGTGGTGAGCCAGCCGCGCCAGCGCCGCCAGCGCGCGCCACAGCTGCTCCTCGCCCGGCGCCTGCTGCAGCAGCTGCAGCGCGGCCATGCACAGCTCCACGCACACCTCGTCGAACACCTACGGCGGCGCCGGCGCACCGGTGCGTACGGACACAACACGCGACATTTTTAATCCGATAGGTACATATACCGGCAAATAACTAGAGCATTTTGTGGCGTGACGGGGTAAAGTTAGCGCTTGGTGCTCGCGCACGGAAGGCAAATGTCAACTAATCAACCGATAAACCGAACTACCAATAAGGTCTGTACCCAAGTTGAACTACCAATATGGTCAGTGCTCAAGTTTTTTGCCGGTGTGTGTACATAAACAGACACATTTAAAAGTAAAAAATACTCGCGGTAAAAATACGTCTATGTAAAAGATTGAAATTTAAACTCACTTAGACTCAACCTGCAGTGGTAGAGTTATATACCTACGTACGACGTCCAATACACTGCAATCTGGCGAATGGTTTAAGAGCTCTACCGGCTAATTATTAGAAACACGATAGAAGCTCCGTAACTCCTGCGCCTCTTCCAAGGCTTCACAGTGGGTGCTACACTAATTTTGGTTGAACATAAACAGAACTCGGAGAAACTCTTCATAAAACACGTTTAGGATCACCTGAGACATGTTTCCGTGGCAAACACCGTCGTCGTCGGCGACCTATCCTCCACTTGTGTACTGTACCTACCCCTTTTTTATAATATTGGAAAACAAACAAACAGACCGAATTCGCAACAGTGAAATAAGAGAAAGAGAAGGATTGAAAGAAGGTGTCGGTGTAAAAATGCGAAAGGGTACGCTCCGGTGGTTCGGACATGTAGAACGAATAAATTGACTAAAACGATATACAATGCGAATGTGGATAGCTGTAGGTGCCCGGGGAGACCAACGTTACTTTATGAGAGTGAGTGCTTGGTATGTCAGAGCGGATGATGCAAGATTGACTAAACTAATATACAATGCAAATGTGGATGGCTGTAGGTACCCGGGGAGATCTAGGTTGACATTCCATTACCAAATCAACCGTGTATTATCCGAGGGTGGGGTCAAAAGTCTCCGAAACCGACGTGTATGTATGAAGAGAGTAATGAATGTGGAGGAAGCTAGGCAAGTATGTAGGAGTCGTAACACTTGGAACTCGATATTCTCTGCCTACCCCGTAAGGAACTTGGCGTGAAAATATGTATGTATAATTTAATAAAACAGGAGTTTTAAATATATATTATTATTTGATTATACCGGCGCAAAGTCTATGTAAATGTTGTAAAACGCATTTATATTTCAAAGGTTCCTATTGGTTTTGTATACAATCAATTGTATTTATTCATTCACTATGTAAATCAATGTGTGATTTATTTAAATAAATAATTAATTTTTCGATGTCTACATATTTGTATTCGCGTATTTGTATATATTATAAACGAAATGTAATGAAGATAATATTAGGTAAAAATGTGCATAAGTGTTCATAAATGTGCAGTGTTTGAACCAGTGTAGCAGTAGGTATTGGAACTCCCGCCAACACCAAGCGACACTAACTGAGAGAAGTACAAATATTTTGGTGGTTGCTTCCGTATATTCCCTAGAGGTCTACGTGTTTGATATCCTATGCCGTAAAAACTCTTCTAGTCTAATAAACTGATAATAAACTTCGGAACTGCTGCCTAAGCGGCGGAACGAGGCAGTTTATTGCTAACAAAAAATGTAAAAGTATAAAAGTGAGGATGATGCGCCCGTCTTGTTCTTGAGATATTTTTTAAATTTACTTACTCATTGTGAATTTGAATGAAATGCCGGCCGAATATACTTTTGGTAAAGTAAGATTAAGGTATGATTTGGTAACCCATCTCTATTTTTGTCTGCCAATAGTATCTTGGTCAGCGGATTATTCAGTTCGATGACAGTCATTATTTGAAATTTGTTTCATCCATTGCGTTTCAAAAAAAACATTTTGCTGGTTCTGCTTTCGTCTTCCATCGTGCGTCAGTGCGGAAGTAAGTGCTACTCGTAAGATAAATAAAGATTGCATCCTAAGGTGAGTTATTCTAATACACTTATTACTTATATAAATCTTTCCGTTTGTAAATTATGAATTTTTGTATTTTAAATATTTAATCACCCCACACATAGTTTTTTAGAAAACCAAATGCTTCAAAGTTGAAATTAAATTTATAATTATAAAGCTTTGAAATTTGCATTAAATATACGTACGTGTAGTAAGTTTATCGTCAAATGTAGTACAGGCAGGCAATACTTGTGGCAAGCAAGTGCCACAAGCGACGGAAACCAGCAGCTCTGCCAGACGTTGGCTGGCGAATCCAATATTTCTGATAATATAATGCATTCTAAACTAATCTACGTTTTCAGTTTTCTGATTGCATAATGTGTTATTATTGTTTTTGCTTAGAACGGCCGTGAGAACTGAGAAGTAACCGATTTTGTACATATTTCTTTAATTCTAACTTAAATATTTTAAACGAGTATTATACAATTTTATGTAATTGATTAATTTTATATCAAATAATGATTTTAATTTGAAATTAAATATTAATTACATTAAATTATAAGTATAACGGAATATGTGAAATTTTCAACTGATCAAAACAAATATTAATAGTAATAGTTAGTAGATCTATACCGTGCATAATTTATCGGGTGTTGATTTGAAGCTTTGATTGGCTGTTTAACAATACATAAATAAAATTGAATTAAATATACGCTTAGGAATTATATTAGTATCAAATGCATCCGGTATCGTTAGCTTACTGCCCACCAGTTATTTTACAAACACAAGTAACTTAGCAAATAAAACAGTTATTGCTACACAGTATAATGCTGCACTGAACTGACAGAACGACGTGTTCTTGTAGTAGTAATTTAACTTTTATTAATAATGAAGTAACTGTTTTATGTAAGTAGTAATCTAGGATAGCAAAGCAGACGGTTTTTCGGGTGATAAGGGAAATCTGTTGGCGCTGCAGGCAGATAGCAGTGCGAGGCGAGATACCAAACTGGCTCTACACTCGATTGATTAAATTTTATAGACTTTTTATTCACTTCAAAGCTATTTTTATCTCAACTCGCAAGCTATAGTGGAATTACTTTCTCTCGTCTTACGGAATAAAAATCTGTTAGGTGTGCTTTCAGTACAAATTACTTTTTTATAGAATTTTCAATTATTCAAACACATATTATAACGGACAGTAAAATACTAAATACAATGCATTTAACTTTAATCTAATTTTAAAATAAATTTTAAATTTAAAAGTTTCCCCTGAGCTAGTTTTTCTAGTCTAATCTAATCCAGGTTTTTATTTTAATTGAACATCCTGAATTCCGATATTAAAAGGCAATTATAGAGATGTTAAACCATAACCATACCGTTTGGTTCTGCAACTTTAGATATAAATAAAATTATTTTGATGAGATGCCGTGTACACTTTTATATATAAGTTACTCAACTTCATGTTGACTTTGTTGACAGTTTTATATAACTAAAACAGCTCCGTACTAACACTAGATAATATATGTCACGAAATTTAGTTTGTTATACATTTCTGTCATCATTGATGATTGAACGATTATTATTAATGTCTTGCATATTATAGCTACTGCGCTCTACACATACAACAACTCAATTTTTCTCCACCAGTGTCTTATTTATTGTATAACGGAACACATTCTGTACATATATCTTACTTTATAAGTTTCGTGTATCACGTATCAATCTGCTCTATTAAGAAATTTCATAAAACTGTTGTATGTTGATGTCAGTAAATCGGGTTTGTGCCTAAATGTTAAGTGCTATCGCAAGAGTATCCTCACGCATTAATGTAAGAGTCTCCATCAAATCAAAGATACAATTACTTACTAAAATCACGTCTCTACAATTCTATAAACTGTCCCGGGTCCCCCAGCACACAATACATAACAAGTGAATGAATAAGTGTCCGAAGTGCGCGGGACCTCGCAGGGGATGATTTTATCTGTCTTCAAACACGAGTCCATCACATTCTCGGCTCATATTATTAGAGAAAATTGAATGAAAGCTCCCCGCGGCCTCTCGAATCCACAATAAAGAGGTGAAGTGCATTCGGGGCGTGTCAAAGGAATCGTTTTGCAAGAAAAGGGCTCTACAGAGTTAATACGTTCGGGGGAGCAACCCTTCCGCAACCTGCCGGCACATTACCGGCTTGTTGACACGTCTTTATGTCTGCCGGGCGCGCGACCCTCGTGAAATATGTCCACAGATGAAAGGTCAATTTTTAATATCACGCAAACATGTGCCATAACAATAAATAACGCTACTGTTATTTGTATCGCGGCCCTACCACTCGCCGCCGCCTACTAACTACATCCAATCGTCAAATGTCAACAGATTCATTTTTTTTAAGATTTCAATTATTATCAAATAAAATTCAGTAAACTGACTAATAATTGTAAAGGAAAACGAAAATGTCAACCGTGCATTTTTAACCGTCTATTGTTTTTATGTTAGGCTATTTTTATAAACTTTGTAAGTTGACACGGACAAGTAATACACGAGTAGTAATGTTGTTTAGAGAATGTTTACAGTAGACGTACCTATCTACGTTTTATTCTCAAAATCGAAACGAAATATTTATGAACGTACGGGAATGTAGAGTTCACAGCCGGCCGTGTTTCGCGAATCACTTGTAAGCTGGCGCCTGTCGATGCAGGCACCGGACGGCCACGTCGTCGGAGTAATGACATAAAAGTGTACCTCGTGTGCGACGTCCAGGTGGGAATCGTGGATACCAAGAGGCTTACCCGGTATCCTCGCAGCCTGTACTTACAAACAAACAAATATACTCGCTAACAACACTAGCACGCACTGGGGCCGGGCACTGGCGACGGTGGTGGGCACTGACCGTGGGCGCGCGGCCAGGGCGGCGGGTCGCGCAGGCGCATGGAGCAGTCGAGCGGCTGGTCGCGCAGGGCCAGCGCGGGCATGGCGCGGCCGCGGCCGCCGGTGCTGGGGTCCGCCGTGTCTCGCGAGCGTGCGCGTGCGCGTCGCGTGCGCGTCCGTGGGGCACTGCCGCGCGAATTTCCTTTTCCCCGAGGTTTTTGTGGCGCGCGCGGGGCGGGCCGGCGCGCACCAATGGCGGCGCGGGTGCCGGCCCTCCCGCCCCCCGCCCCGCCCGCCCCTATTTACGTGCCGTATATTAAAAGGGTTTTCCGCGGCCCGTTATGGATTTTCCGAGCCGCTTTACATACCGCTCTCCGCCGAAGCCGACCTCCACACGTCGGAGACTGAACTCTCTTTATCTCTAACTTATACTTTACGAAACTCAATCGCGACATTCACTTACAGTTTTCACAACTTTTTGTTTTAAACACCCATTAAACTAATTTTAATAAATTGCAATGTAGAATACCTTCCACTGAACCTCATCAAATTTTCCCTGAAGACGGCCATATTGTATGAATTAAATTGGGACGAAATTTATTATTAGCCATTGCCTTCGACTTCTCCCGCGCTTTAAATTTAGTTAGCGCTCCCCACCGTCCACTTGCGTGTGGCGAACCGTGATTATTACGGTCCAATTTTCGTTACAGTCGTTCCAAGTGCTAAGAGCCTATGCCTATAAACGATGCCACGATTCCTCCTATTAATAATTTAAGTCACGACTCTGCCCCAAGCAGAGGTTCGGTCTCACAAGAGACACCCCCACTAGGCCCACCGTTCAAGGCCCCCAAAATAATGTTAACTCTGGCTGAGCACTCCGCTCGCCCAAAATTCAAATAGAGCTGTAGAGGCCGAGCCGGCAGACAGCTATAAATTCATTTCGAAAAAAAAATAACTATTGTGAGTTGGTGGTGAGTTGCTTGTTGTTTTGTAACTGTTAGGTAATATCTATTCGAACAAAAAAATAAAGTACACAGGTATAACACAGAAAAAAATTGCACCCAGCAATGATGTCACTCGCATTATTTTCTCGGGTCTAACACTAATCTGTCCCATTTCAGATATGACTAGCTACACTGCGATATAACAACAGTCTTGAATGTTTGGCGCGCCACTTAACGTGAGCACAAAAATATTTAAAGTAGAGCTGATTTAAGAAGAAAGAGCAACGTTACACCAACCAAAACACACCGCCTGAAGACCGGCCCTGGTTTTGTGACGGAGTTTACTGATCAGCGTTACTTTGTTGTTTTATACCGACGATTCTTAAATGGCATCCTGCGGCACTCGGGGCTCCGTAGAAGCGTGCGTTTGATTAACCTTATAAAATCATTAATAGAGTATTTCCCTGAAAAGATAAAAGACATCACAGGTAAAGTATGTGAATAAATAAATAAATATCATCACGCCAATATAACCTCGAAAGTGTAGGCAGAGGTACATTCCAGTTTGTACCCACGACTAGCCGACGATATATGGTCCCATTATGTGACGGGTGGCAAGTCCGTCGCCAATCGAGCACAAATCCAATCCCAGACAACGTTATATTTTGCAGAAAAACTGAATAAACTCATAAATAGAACAAGTTGCCCGACCCGGGAATCAAAACCAGAACCTCTTGCGTAAACGTCGGACACCGACACCACTCTACAACAGAGTATAAAATAGAGAGAGAGAGAGTATAAAGTTTGTAATAAATAAAAGCAAACTCTAGTCATCCGTCAAAAAATCTATGATCATTTAGAGTTCCGTGGCAAAAGTAAATTGAAAGCATCTGGACTCAATACTGAATTATTTCACTAGCAATAATAATATACTCGTTAAGAAATAACACCGTCTAGGGTCCTAACAATTTGCTGATTCCCGATATTACTGTGTTTGGGTGTTTATCACATTTATTTCTGATATACCTTATGTATGTTGGGTTCTGTTGGCAACCACCCATACCAAAGGCAAATAAATAGATTAGTCGGACTAACCTCTTTATTTTTATTTAAATTCTATTCCAGCTAACCTTCGGACCCACAGAAAATAACAACCAAAGTAGGTGCTTCAGACAAATATTAAATTTATAAAATCTCATCAAAATGTGTTTATGATAAATGATGTGTGGCATACCTACAGATTTATGATGAATGGTGTGTCATAATTATTTTAAATAAATAAATATCGTCACGCCCATATATTCTCGTAAGAGTAGGCAGAGGTACATACTAGTATGTATCCACGATTAGCCGATGATATTAGGTCCCATGATGTGACAGGTGGCAAGTCTGTCGCCAATCGGGCACAAATCCAATCCAAAGTAAAATTCATCAAAATCGATCAATTCGTTCGAGAGATATCAAACTATACAAATTGAAACATATTTTGAGCTCTAAATACATCGTAAGCTAGCATTTAGTGGTCGAAATTAGTGAGAAGTCGCAGGGATGGCTCGTAGGGTCGACCGCTTTCCTATTTTTATTTTATTTTATATGTACCTACTATTACATATATTATGCATAACAGTTCTCGTGTACCAGTAGTAAACAAGACATGCTTGCAGCTAATGCGTAGAATGAATAAGATAGACGCTGTGGAAGCGAGAACGCTGTACACCGGGGCTTAGCCATACCTAAATATAATTTTATTTTATTGTCAAATATTTTAGAATACTTCCAATTTGCTGAAGTGAAATGTGAGTGGAGTTAAGTTTTAAAAGTTGTCGAAGGTTTTTGTTTGCGAAGTGTGACCCGGCCAATGTGGTCGACAGAATACTTTCCGTATCGATACCACCTCTTATACTTTACGCATCAAACACACTTTTTAAGTTGTACGATTCCATTTCATCAATATTAATATTTCGGTACTTATGCACCAATACATAATTTTAGAATATAAAAGAACCGTGAAACTGCAGGGAACGGCTAGACGTGGATAATTGGATATGGACTCGGATAAAATAAAATAATTGGAATAATATTAACAATGTAAATTGTAAATAATAATGTGGACTGCCTGTTTGTTAATGACGCTACAAAACTAATTAATAACTTTGCTACTTATTACGTAGTTATGTCTACAAAATAAAACATTTACTTTTGTCGAAACAATTTATTTTTGTCGAAGCAGACATAAGATGTAATAAGTCGTGAAGGTGAATTTGTGATTCAGTTCCACGAGCGATTATCTCGGGACGTAACCATTCGCACTTACGGTCCGCAAAGGTCATCGACCTATAAACTGTGAACGATAAACGATTGGCCGGCATAGGACATTTTATTGAATCATGCGTTACGGTTACCGTGCCGATCCGGCCTCCTTTGAGGAGACCGCCTGCCTACCTGCCAGTAAGTTCGTAAGAAGTGAGCAAAGTAATGTCACTAACAGCGTGACCTTTCACTAGGACGCAGAGTTTCGCAACGAAAACGCTACTTACATTTTCCTGTTGACAAAAAATCATTGCCTGAATTGATGTATTCCGTTTAAGAGTTACTCTTTCAGAGTAAGTACCTCTCGTTATGTAGCCGGTAAACTTTTGCATTAGGCTAAACATCCCGGCCTCAGGTTGAATACGCACAATTACCACCTTTGGTCGGCGGCGTGTGTTTTTTGCCATCAGTGAGTCCGTCTGCTAGTTTGCCTTTCAATATACCTACTAAAAAAAATGCAAAATGTGCCCTGCAGGCGGGGCTAGTCTGGTGCAGATCTCCTTCATCCCACTTCTACCCCCTCCCTATCGAACCCTCCGTATAAACTTTTGTATTGTTTTTCTGAAAAACATAATGTTTCCTGGTATTGGATTTGTGCCCGATTGGCGACGAACTTTCCACCCGTCACATCATGGGACCCAACATATAGCACCACCAAGATATACTTTTCTGTAGTTTACCTGAAAAAAGCCCAAACAAAACAAATAAATGTTAAACGCTTTTATAAAGATTTGGAACTACTAATAAAGCTGATACATTATAGTAAATCAACCATTTAGTTTGATCTCCTACGTAGTACAGATGGCCCGTTAGTTTTGTAGAGATTTGAACCGTATGCGGAGGGCACAGGGCCGGAGCGGGCACGGGCCCCCGGCCGGCGAGATGTGGGCCAGAGCGGCGACATCTGGCCCCGCACCTGGCAGCACTACAGCCGCCCCCGCGCCATGCAGATTTATACTGCCATTGTTTTCCTACACCGATCTGCTACTGCGTGTTGTGGCATCGTGCATCTCTACTTATATAGTGAAGCTAAAAGGGTTTGTTTGTTTGCGCTGACCTCAGGAATCACCAGTCGGAATTAACAGGAATAATACCGATTAGGGAAAACGAAGTTGGGATGCACAGAAAAATCATCAAATGTCTAGATTGCCTTAGTAAATATGCTGTAGCACTGGCGTTATAGCGGTAGGAATAGGTAAGGCGGTCTTACCAATCCAAGCGAGTCGTTGCGAAACTCTACCTCCTTGCTAGAGGTCACGGTGTAACGCTGACGCTTGCAGAGGTAAAAAATCACCTCTTACGACCTGGCTGACCGAAATGGATGTGTATAACTTCGTAACAGCTCGGTTAGGCATCATCTGTTGACTACTGCTACAATATACTTGCGTTACTTTACCGACTTACTCTGAATTATTAAACACCAGATAACCGGTAACACTATTTACAGTCACGGTAACGGTATCAGGAATATATTTTTTCATGATTTTCAGTTTATTTCAAGACTTTAAAAAAAAAGATAGCACATAGTCTCGAAGCAGCAACTGCAATATAACTATATAATAAAAAAATAAAATTCGGATAATTAATAATATATGTAATGACTAGTCAACGGAATAGTTCAATTGTATTTTAAACATATTACAAGTTACAATATATCTATACATATTATAATAAAAGTGTAGAAGAGTGAATTCTGTACGTTGAAAATATGTAAATATAGGGAGGGGATCTTTGTGGTGGGAATGGTGGTGGTGGGGATGGAATAAACATGCGTGCGAAGCAGCGAGTAACAGCAAGTTTAATTTAATATTTATATTTTATTTCAAGTTAAAATGTTATTTCTCTGCTCTGCTGTCACTGAAGGCCCAGTGGTCAGCTGCCGATGCCACCGGATGTTACCGGATAATGGACACTCAACTTCATGTTAACGGAGCGTCGCCAACCTAAGACGGTGAAAGGTTAGAACGTGAATAAATGTACAACCCCCAAAAATCTTGTCAATTTTACACATTTCGTTTAAGTAATTGGCCTCACTGTTGATGAATTTGTTGAAAAAAGAAAAGTGTAGTCATATCTAGTGGCGATATATCCGGGTCCGTCAGATGCGTTGTCCGGTTACGCACGGAGACAAAGGCACCCTTTGGCAAGGTGTGGGTCGCCACCGCTGCCGTCGCCACCGGTCGCCACTGACATTTGCTACGCGCCGGCCACGATCTGCCGCGCGATAGAGATCTCGCGCTAATTGCGTGACATTCATTTACCGTTGTGTCAAAACTTAATGTTTTTTGTTTGCTTTCAATCTTAACAATAGACAACAAAATGTATTTATCCTATTTGTGACAATTTAGCACAGTTTAGAGCATCTTAGAGGGAAGAAAATAATGCAATTTTGAATTTTATAAGATAAACAATGGCCATCGAACTGTTTTATTTTAAATTATTTATATTATTTGTTTTGTAAAAGATACTTAGCTTGTTCAATAAAACTAATTTGAAAGATGATGATCCTACAATGGAATCGCAAACAAAAACATCAAGACTTTCTTAATATTGGAAGGCAATAAGCTCATATAAATAAATAGGAATCACTGGTGGTGTGAGATTCGTGGTGCCTAAAGATACCCGAGGTGGTCATAGTGTGTTGCCAAACTGAGGTTAGGATGTTAGGCCTCGTTCAATAGTAAGTTTACTGGATATCCATCATACCAAATTATGTCAACGGCAAGCACTGACGTTATGACGGCAAGAATATGTAGATGGTGGTACCAATCCTGGCACATCACTGCAAAACTTTATCACCTAGTTAGAGGTCACAATATTAGCGATAGCAAGCCTCTTATCTCTTACGAGCTGCTAGGCTAGAAGGCAATTGGTCTATTTTGCAAAGGAAGCCGGGCACAGTTTGACTTTAGGTTCTTAACGAACGTGAACACAAGCTATTTACATGTTTGCTTATTTTTCATTCTAACGTTGTAAACAATACATTAACGTAGGCATTGGACATGGCGAGAGAGAAAAAGGTGTTATGCGTTTTTGCGAGTGAGACAAGTCGGTCAAGGTGAGGTGCGATGGGCCCGCGTTTAAGGCATAATGACATATTTACCGTGTGCCGGCGCCGACGAGTAAGGAGTGGCATTCCATTTACATCGGAGACGCCGCCGCCAGCTCCAGGCCCAACTCGCGCGCTCCACACCCACACTACTCCGTCACGAGAGGTACAAACATTAACCCAACTTCATTTGTAAGGCTTAGAATAAAAAACTACTTTTTAGTTCATAAACATAAGAACGGACAGATTACCTGTACAATGGTACGTTCCAACCTGAGACTAGAATTGCGTAAGTTTACAAGTTACCTTATCCTCAAACGATGATTCCGGCTTGGAGGTAAGGGTATCCGGCAAACTTGCTCTTGAATGAGGTTTAAAATCCAAAGCTCAGGTTGGCGTCGCATCATTACTACCAGGGAATCCGTCTACGTGGCTGCCTTGTAATATTATAAAAACACCCATTGTCTAAACTAGTGCCTGCAGTACGTTAGGCAGATTCACATCACTCGACCATTGGGGAATGTACCTGACAGTAAGCCCATGCTTGCTTAGCGGAAGCTGTCTGACTGAAGCAGGGACGAAACGTCTGGAACATTACGGCAAAACTGCTAGACTGATCTTAATTGATGATTTAGTGGATGGCGTACATTGGCCTCGATGTAGGTAACGGTGTGTTCGGTCACCTGGGCGGGCGGGGTGGAGGCG
>DVZN01000228.1:0-15138 GCA_018237365.1 Caria ino melicerta
TTAAGTTTTTCAGAAAAACTGAAAAAACTCATAGAGAACAAGTTGCCCGACCCAGGAATTGAACCCAGGACCTCTCGTGTCAAAGTTGAACACCGCCACCACTAGACCACAGAGGCGATTATAGATCGTCGAATTGACTCTACCACCGATTCGTCAGGCAATCTCTGAACGACTCTTCAAAATTGATACTGAATACTAATACAATAGAAATCTGATGCTTAATTACTTATACGAAACAAAATTGCTTTTTACATAATAATATACTAAACGTTTCTTCAAAATAGAATTATACTAGAATATATATGAGCAGGTCATGTTAAAAAAAAGTCTTTAAGTAGATCGCGCGGCCTCATACCCATTATATAAATGGCTCCAATTGCTCTTTTTTTGTAATATAATAAAGCTTTCATGTCGACTGCCGTACCCCAAGCCAGACCATATGACATAATGCTACGAAAATTTGCAATTTTGACTGATCTAGCGGAGGAATATTACCGTTAAACACTCAACCTTATTTGACAGTATAATACTTAAATAAGTTTTAAACGATATAAAATGAACTTAAACAATATAATATTGGAAGGCAAACAAGCAGAATCAGAATGGTGCGTTGCCAACCTGAGGCTGAGATGTTAGGCCTCGTGCAAATTTAAGTTTACCGGCTACGGAGGGCTTTGGAGGGTAATCCAAACCGGCACACGTCAACGTCAAGCACCGACGTTATGGCGGCAGAAATTAGTAAGGCGGTGCTTGCATTCCTTTCGGGCGAGCCACTGCGAAGCTCTACCACCTAGTAAGAGATCACGGTATTAGTTAAAGTAAGCCTAGGCTCGCCTTTTACAAGCTGCCTGGCAGGAAGGCAGATGGTCTATTCAGCAAAGGAGCCCAGATCAACACGGACGAAAAATTCTGCTTATCTTACCTTATTAACTTATAACCCGGGCAAAATCGTGGGTGACAGCTACAGTACCAGACCACTGTGACAACTTTCATCCTTAAAAACCAAGTTGACGTTTCTCGTGCGAGTTTTGGAATAGAAATAATGCATTTTTGTAAACCAGAGTGTTTTATTTTCGGATAAAATATTATTTAAATAAAGGTAGGTAAATAAAAATGAGATATGTTACACGAAAAGGCAAAATGCTCACCTCCGTGTCGGCTGGGCCCGAGATATCACCCACGTTTCGGCAAGGTCACTGACACGACTTTACTCCTTACTCTGCAGGCACTTTAGCGATATCGCCGCGAACTTATATGATATAATATATACGACATGGTTTCCATGAGCATTACTTGTTATGTCTAAGCCTTCGCCTACTATTTAAGTATATAAATAAGATATACTTCCATAATTGTATTCAATGACAGATAGAACGATAGTAAGATACTCACTACCATTAGACTCAGTGACTCTGCTGAAATTGCTCCTAACTAAAAAATCCAGAATTACTCGATCCTACATTTGAAGCTGGGATTTATTTGGGTATTCTTAAAGAACACATCAAAAGCTTTTTAAAAAGGTTAAATGGATTAATAATAACGTATTTTTTTATTGTTTAACGAAATAAAGTTAGTTTAGATGCAAGCCTTTGAATTTTTTTAAGATAACACACATGAGGCTACCGGAAGACCAACTAGAGCCTTCTCGTCGATAATCAGTACCTATTGAGGTAATGACAAAAATGTATTTAATACAAGATTATTTGGTATAATAACATAGCTGCCGCGCCAGGGGGCAATTAGTGGCAGCGCGGCGGCGGCCCCGCTGCGCCCGAGTTCGGTAATTGTACTTGCTTTATATTTACAGTTTATTTCGAATTATGTGCTATTATTAAATCCCCTTGCATTTGATCTTGACGCTTCACATACTGGATTATCTGTGTTATTTCGTAACAAATTACATTTTGTATTAAGTCAGTAATAAGTAGATAAGTACAATTATTGTAGTATTTTATAGTAATAGTAATAATCGCAGTAGTACAGTTAGGCCAACAAGCAGATAGCTTTGCTTACTACTTGACAAATGCGCTGAATATACCTAAATAATATATGTTGTTCCAACCGATTGATCTAACCATATAATAAGCATATTAATTGTTTAAGAATTTGTGCTAGGTGACGATACTAGTAACACATAGTAATACATATATTGTAAATACAAAAATAATTAAAAAAACACCTAGATCCGGAGACTCAGACATCCTTGTTTTTGGTTTATGAGACCAAGGACTCATGAAGAGTCGTTGCAGAATTTTACCGTCTCGAGCATTCGCTAGTTGTGATTGGATAAGGTCATTATTAAATAATTATAATTATAAATACCCCGAGTTATCCCACAACTTTACTATGTCAGTATTCAGTTTGACGTCATTTATAACATCAGCTTAGTCACTCATGGGTTAATTGTCCGAACCGACGTGAACGGTGTCGCAGGATAAACTAGCGCATTAATCAAAACATCAAAACAATAGCATAGATTACAAGCAATGAGTAAATTGTGAATCACTGTTATCTGCCGCGGTTTGATTGACGTCAACCCCGCGGCCGAATGGTGACCTGCTTCTTTGCAACTGCAACGTGAGATTGTTTGTAAATGTCATAAAAAAGAGCAAGATTCATTTTAAAAACGTATCTATTTCAATATTTTTGGTGGGCCACGGAAATTGATCTAGCAAATTGGAGTTTTTGTTTACAATGTGTACCTATGGGTAATTTAGCTAAATTATATGTAATTATAATACTAGGGATAGCACTCTCTGCAATTTAAAGACATTGCGCTCATCACTCCATAATATCAAAACACTTCGAAGTGTGGTGTTTGTCCGCCCTTCCCTTCCACACCAGAGTACAACAACCGGTGATACCCCACCGCAGTCGGCCGGTCTACAGTTGTACTGAAAATCTCTTTCTCTAGCCTCGGGCTATATTGGACATTAAAGAAATGGCTATTTAAGGCGGAATTTATTCGCCACGTCATAGCGTCTTTATTCTAGATGTTGTATATAGGTATTCCTCCGAAAGGACATCCCACCACGTGCTGGTAACGCTGAAGCTGCTGTTGGAGGAATACTTAATATATTTGCAGCGAACCATGGCCGTTCACTATTCACCTCCTGTGACTCAGCCCAATATTGTGGCCGACCCTAAATGAATTAAAAGGGTATATAGATACGAATATATCTTTTTTCAACAATCAGATTCCCATCTCAGATGTCAAATTAACTTAATTTCGTATTGTTATGATATATGAGAAAGGTAAATAAGATCAAACACTTCGTGAAATATATTGGCGCCTGCCGAATAGCGATAAAATTCTGCAAAAATGTGTTACAGAACCCATGAACCAAAACACTTGGGGCAGGAGACTTGGCTGAAGTAGGTATTACTAAAAAAGTCGAAAGGGTCCTTCGTGTATTCCTAGTAAGCATCGAGTGTAATTTAATTAAATTCAATACGTCTGAAATTTATCGGATGAAGTGCATGAGCATCGTATGAGGTCAAAAAGTAATCTATTTGACATGGGGAAAATGTGATGCAATATTTCACATCCAATCTATAGAGACCAGCTGCCAGCAATCATTGTTCAACTCAATTGAAATCAACATGCAACACTAGATTACACTTACATTTCATAAAATAATTATGTTTTATACAATATATGAATAGATAACCTACATTTTTCATAATAATAATATTATTTCATGCATGAAACTGGAAATTATTGAAATAATGTTGTAACTTTTTAATATTAAAACAATATTTCGATAGGAATAGTAAGATATAGGCGCAGTTTCACATTGTTTTTCCCCAAGCACAAGGAAACCATTCGAGTCGTGACAAAATCCCAAACCGCAGATTGTCGCAATATCCACCGCCGATACGCTAACAACAATAAATACACCATAAAAACACGTCACTATTTCGAGTTATCGTTATTCAGTAATTAAGTGTAATTGTCCGCGTTGCTCAGGCCCAATCGAAGAGTCCTGCAGTTGCGTACCTGGCAGGCAGCTCGGTAAGCACAGACATTGTCATTGTAGCAATAGTTGGCTAGGAAAACTTATCCTTGTCGCCGTCACGTCAGTATTCGCTCTTAGCACTCCATGTCAATTTGGATTTCTGGGTGTAAGACCACTAATTAACTTACGAAGATTGAGGAACTTTATTAATCACCAGCTGTTTCCCGTGATTTCAGTCGCGTACTCATCGTGCCTGAGAGTTAAGAAACTATACAAGTTCTAAACTTTTATCGTCGGCGCTTTGTGTCCTTGATCATAAATCACTTGTACACTTTCATAGTGTTATTTTATTATTATATAGGCCTATCGATTTCACTAATTAAGCAACGTTAATATTATCACATTTATAGTGACTATAGATGAACTCATGTTAACGTTTGTAAAATAATACTGTGAAAGCGTACAAGTATTCACGAAAAAAAAAACATGGAAAAATATTTTTTCAAATCTGTCTAGTATTCCTAAGATTAGCGCCTACAAACAAACAAACAAAGGGAAATCTTTTCTATATTAGTGTAGCTTTTGGTACGTTCAGATTGTAGCCAAGTTCAATAATCAAATACAAATAGTTTGAGAGATAGCAAAAGTAATATACAACAAATTAATGGATTTGGGTTAGCAAACAGATGCAGAGCTGTTATCGTGCCGGATAACCGATAGGCGATAGAGGCGAAGTTGGCGCGGCCGCGGCCCGCGAGTGCCCATTGTCACCGCATGTTATTGTTTCAAACCTTCTAGGAACTGATAAGGGATTATCAACTTTGTAAGAATGGTTTGTCAGCACGCGTCATGAGCAAACGCAGTCCTATTAGTGGATGCATGATATTGTGAGATAAGACACATCGCCCGCGATTCTGTTAATGAAACTCGGCAGTAAACGTAAATAATTACCTATGATATATCTGCTGTAAAACGAAGCCTATCTGTCTAAACGCGTCAATTTTCATACTATTTACTTGCACGTTCTGATGGTACTATGAAGAATAGTACTATATGTATATACTGGTAGACCGTAATTAATGAGTATAGGATTATCGCCTCTAATGCCATCGCCTATAAGTAGGCAACAGAGTTTTACAACGGCTCACCGCATCAGCATCAACCGCCTCACCTATTCCTACTGCTATAGCGTCAGTACTTGACAATGTATACATGATAGTTTCGTGTTCTATAAATCGGAACAGATCGGTGTAGTATTGCCATTTAATATACGTGATTCCGAAACCCACGTGTTCGAAGGGAAGAGTAGCTGCTAAACTTTATTTCGCAAGACTCAAGAGGCTAAACATCTCATTTTCCAGATTTAAATTATACCTACCATTGACATCTTAGACACACATAGGTGGTAGGTATATTTGCAATCACTAGGGAATCCGTCTGCTATTTCATCTTTGAACCCCACTAAAAAGTAATGCATGGAATAATTAATAAAGAAGGTTTAAGTAGGTTAAATTTCCTAACGGTTTAAGTAGTACGTACAGCTTATAAATGCAAATTTTTCAAATATATTAAAATCCGCCTCTATTTGTATAAAATATTATTCTACAATTATATCGCTGAGGCGATTTTATGACCTCATGATCAAGTCAAACGGTGGCCTAACCTTCCAGTAGACAAAAGACTAGGACATAAAGATGTATAGTTTAAAAGCATCAGATGTTACGCTCTGTGGAACTTAAATACTGACTACCTCACTTTTTGACCACATTTGAATCGTTTTCATTTATTTAAAAATAAGTAATAAATAAAATAAGATATCTGAGACATATTACGCTAACAAGAAATTCAATTTTGTTAAATAATATATAATCTTATTTTGAAAATTGTAAACGCTCTAGATTCTGATTAACATTGAATAAACAGCATAAAGTATAAAATATGCTACGACTTATTATCATTCAACAAATATTATCTCCAAGATTTGCTCGCAGACCGTCGTTAACATTGTAAATGCACGTATAAAAAGCTACACTTGCACATAAACATAGAATACGACCGAGCTGCTGAATTCTTTTGCATTGTAATTGTTACTTGATACTTTAATGTTTATTTAAAATCTTGTGGTTTGTTAGTCATATAATTAATATGGGTAGGTATCGTGGTGGGGATTTGGTAAGTGTAATACTAGTTTTAAAATGTGTATAAATATATATGTATAAGTATAAACTATAAGGCAACCGTCGCCTTTAGAAACCACGGCCGTAATAGGCGCGTCGCTGCATTGTGGCTGTTAGGCCAATTGTGAAAGTCTACGGGCTATCCTACCCTGTATTCCGGAACATGACTACGTCTTACCCTGACTTTAAGGTGGCAGTAAAAGGAAAGATGCCGGTCATTCCCGCATGTCACCCCCTAGTTTGTCCCCACCGGTAACATGCGGGATTTTTTCTAAAAAAACTCCCATATGTCACCCTAGTCCCTGGTCACCCTAGTCAAAAAATTAACATGTAAAGTTATTTCTTTACATACATGAAAATGTACATTTGTTTTTTGAACTCTAAATGGAAAAGAACTATTTGGAGTATAACTAAGAACTATTTATATTATGAAGTAATTGCGTGCTTTAAATTGGGTTTAAAATATAAATATAATGTAATCGAAACAATATAGGTGAGTATTTTAATATTGTAATAAATTTATATTAATAAATGCGTAACAAATTATTAATTTTGATGATGGTAAGGTAAGATAAATTGTTTAGGTTATTTAAAACAAACTTTATAAAATATCTAGTTTCAAAAATTATGTAAATTTAATTTATTGAAAAAGCACCCTTAAAGATATGAAATAAATATTAATGCTGCTACCGGAAAGATTTTTCCATGAATCAATTCCCGATTGTCACCAGTTTGTCGCCTCCAGTAACATGCGGGAACTTCTTTTAAAAGAATTCCCGCATTTCACCGGCGGGGACAATCTAGGGGGTGACATGCGGGAATGACCGCAAGATCCACACGGAAAAATTTATGGACACATTCAAACTATGCTTGCATTTTACGAGCTGCCTACTAAGGAGACCCTAAAAAATTCAGGAGTTGATAATAATAGGTAAAGATTCTTTCAATTCAAAATAGTCTAAAAAATTAGGAAGTGCAGTTGAAGTCAGCCGTATCACTGCATTTTTGAATTTTGATTATTGAAATTAAGTTATAAATACCGTCACGCTGGCCGAGTGGTGAGCGTAGTTGCCTTACCACGTCGACGATTAGCGAGACTGGGGTTCGACTCCCGACGGGGGCGGGCGTTTGTGTGATAGCATAACATAGACATTCGTATTTCTAGGTCTGGGTATTTATAAAATTTATTGTATATGTGTTTCTACGTATAAGATCGTTGACTCACATCCGTAACACAAAACAATATAATTTACTTTGGGGTTAGATAAATATGTGTGATTTGTCGAGGGGTATTTATTATTTAATGTACGCGAACGAACTTGCAAGCGGAAAACTAGATTTTTTTCCATTTCCACCACAAACTATTGCGATACATAGATTTTCTTATATTATTATCATTATTTCTTGCCCTTATTATTAAAGCTTTGCAAGCGTATAAATAATAAGTTGTATACCATAGAACAAGTACAATCGTACCTATAAGTAAGTACCTATTTTATTTACTTATTCAACTTTATTGTACACCAAACAAATAAGTTTGTACAAAAGGCAAACTACCTAGAAATGTTTACTTAATTAAAATTATTATTTTATTTAGATAATGATTATAGATCAATGTCAATACAATTTGTACATTCAAAATGTATTTAAAATAGGTAAGTTATTACGAATTCATATATTTTATTTATAAATTAATATAATAATATTTTTATATAATTCACTACCTACTAATGTGACTGTTACGTTTAATTAGAGTAAAACCAACAGAATATTCGTACCGACGCCGACGCTAATTGTCGATATACGAAACTGGTATAAAATTCAATTTTTTTACTTAAATATTTTAGATCTATGATGTCGGTCGGTCGTTTAAGCACAAGGTCACGGGTTCGATTCCCGGATCAGGCTTCTCGTTCTATGAGTTATTTTTTCAGTTTTACTGAAAAAATCATAACGTTGTCTGGGATTGGATTTGTGTCCGATATGTTGGCAGGTTTGGCACCTGTCACATATGGGACCTAATATCATCGGCTTATCGTAGGTGCATACTAGTACGTCCCTATGCCAACTCTTTCGGTGAATATGGGCGTGATGATATTCATTTTTTATTTTTAGATTTTTATCACTAATGTATAAATAAACTTCATAGGAATCTAACGTTTCGGTTTCGGGCTCCTCCGAAGAATAGACCAACTGTCTTCCTGCCAGGCAGGTCACAAGAGGTGAGCATAGGTATACTGTCGCTAACACTGGCGTCTTTACCTAGGTGGTAGAGTTGCGCAACGACTCGCCCGGATTTGCACCATCGCTTTAATTATTTTTGCCACCATAACATCAATATTTCCAAAACTGACTTTGCAACTTGAACTCAGGTAGACAACGCACTATTAACATTTTTGGTGTATATTTATGCGGCCTGATATTATACCACGAGAGAATCCGTCTGCAAATCCTCCAATAAAAAAGCCGGAAAAGTATTTCAATGGGTACAAACCATGAATAAACTCTACCACCTTTAGACAACATGAAGCCACAGCCTTTGCTTGCTCTCTCAAGTTGCTTAGCAGGTGGCTTATGTGTATTAGAAACCCAGGACACGCGGGTCGGGGACAAGGTCATTTGAATGCTACCACCGGGGAAGAACTCTACGACGTTGATAGTAGGTGACCTCACAAACGGACTACAGCCAAGGTGGAGGGTGACGTAGTGGGGTGACGTGTGGTGGGCGTGCAGATGGCGTGTTGGAGGCGTACGAGGAGGGGCGCGAGTGCGTGAACTGCGGCGCCAACAACACGCCGCTGTGGCGCCGCGACTCCACGGGCCACTACCTGTGCAACGCCTGCGGACTGTACCACAAAATCAACGGTGTCAACCGCCCGCTCGTCAAGCCGAGCAAGCGGCTGGTGAGTGTCTCCCGACCGCCAGTAACCGTCTCTTTGCGAACAGGTGCCGACGCCGAGCTTCTCACCCGCTTCTATAAGGACGGCTCCGTGCAAAGATGGATGAGTGTGGAGGGCATGGCCAGGGGCATGAAAAAGGTGAGTCGGTGGCGTGTAGACTAGTGCATGTTTCCTCCGCCTGTGCCCACCTCCACGCACGCGTTTTTTTATTTTAACCTTCCCGGGTGTTAGAACTACACGCTACCGCTCCCCAGTTCGGCATCTGCCCTGCTCTCGTGTCTAGTCGTGGCGTATTCCCGTCCACTCTTCCGCGTACCTCCGAGATAGCTTATCGTGACCGGAGGCCGATAGCATGCTGCGCTGCATGCACTTTGAGTCGGGTAGCGTGCTCACATATGACAGATTTTTGGTAGGTCCAACTATGAGGCGGATGTTTCGAGTCCAGTGTTGCATTGCACGAAAAGGTAAGTTTAATTTCGTCGACGCTCGTTGGACTTAACAAAGTATGTCAAATGTGGAACCCTTATTCGGGAAGGTATAGAAACAGGATCGGCGACGAAGGAGTGTGGCTCGCGTCAGTGGCAGGGAGCGCCGGGGCCCGCTGGTACCTCGGCGGCGGGGGCGCGAGGCTCCGCCCGCCGGCCGCCATTGGCCGGGCGCGGGCGCACTTGTGCCGCGGTAGAGCGTGCCGCTTATCTTCCCCCTTATCGGCTACTGTCTTATAGAACATGGTGACGGGAATTCGCCGCTACTAAATTTGTACATTGCAATGTTTGTATCAATTTAATATAATCTAACATTATTCTTATTTACTTTATCTTAACTCTTTTATCTCTGCGGGTTATGCGTATGGGCGTAAGGTTGAATTTTGTTTAACAATGCATAATTGGTTGCGATAAGCCACTGTCACTTGTGATAGCTCTGTTTATTAATTGATTAGCTACAAAGCTGCACAACCGGAGCACGACTTCAGGAGCAACAAATATAATATTACCCACAAATTTCACAGAACAACAACGGACAATGGCTTTTCACAATGCAAACTTTAAAGAATACCTACTTGCTTGCTTTATGTTGGAAAATTTTAGATAGGTATTATGGACTACGCATATTTTTATTTTTCAGGCATAAAAAAAAATTAAAATTAAAAAACCCTTCCCGTCTTTATTAAAAGGTCGTTAGGTATAACATTTATAAATACTCAATCCTAATATTTTAAAACAAAATGTAATATATGAGTAAAAGAAATATATATTTAAAGTCCAACTAAATGCATCTACCTGAATCACTACATAGTATAAAACAAAGTCGCATTATCTGTCCCTATGTATGCTTAAATCTTTAAAACTACGCAACGGATTTTGATGCGGTTTTCTTTAATAGATAGAATGATTCAAGAGGAAGTTATAATACATGCATAATATAATAGAGAAACACTAATAATTTTAAAGGTTTCTAATGTGATGTCTGTGAGAGACATTGTGTAGTATATTTACTATCAGTTTTACACCCGTGCGAAGCCGGGGCTGGTCGCTAGTTAAGATATATTATATCGCTATAGCTTTTATAACATATTCAGTACCAAATTCAAAGGCTGGTAAAATATAATGTCCTTAACATTCAAGTGACGACGGCAACGATAACTCATCTAGTCTAGAGAGTGACTGGTGGGACTGGTGACTATTGAGGTTTTTTATAATCTGTAGCAGTTCCAACATTAATACATGTAATTGAAGCATTTTGCATGTTAGAAATATGCACTATTTATTTTACTGCACGTATATTTCTGTAGCATACGCTTCTTATTTTTTTTAATTTAAATAAATTATGATAGGGATCCTGTAATCATAGGAATGTGTAATGATAAAATAAGTAAATAAAATTAAAAATGATAAAAAATAAAACGATCGACATAGTCAGAATGTTTCTTAGGAGATGTGCCGAATGCTGTTGAGAAAATAATAGCTTCTGTAGGTATATATAAAATTCTCGTGTCACAGCATCAGTTGCTGTACTCCACCAAAGGGCTTGAAAAATGTGTATGAAATTTTGTATGTATACCGTGAGGTTTACTGGGTAGGTTATTATGATATTATCTATTTTTCATACCCCTAAGTGAAAAGGGTGGTCCACCCCCAAACATTTATTTTTTAATTTTTTAAACAACATTTTTATTGGCATAAATCTTGCGACGAGGATTTCATTTCTATGACTATAAGACATTCATTATTATCTACTGTAAAGTGCAATAGTTAAAACAATAATCTATACATGTAATAATAACATTAAAATAAATGAAGCTCATTCACAATTATCCCCATTTTATAAAAATCCTTATAATGCTTAGGGCAGTTATCGATAGTAGGTACCATACTCACTCTCGCCATGGGAAAACTCTGCAATGGCAATCTTACAGAATGCTTCGGGGACTCATGGCGTTAAGATCTAAAACTAATCATAAATCATAATCCAGCTGATTAAGATCGGAATAAAACAGCAGCCAGTCTTCAGCTCTAAGGAGTCCAGAACGTTCGTTTCTAACCACGCTTAAATATATGACTCGTTGCCGAGTCCTTCAGGAAGGACCATTCTTGGTGATGGAACGTGCTGTTGTCAAGATGTTTATCAAGAATGTTAGGTACATTGACTGTGTACATCTTGGTACTTGACACTTGTAACGATGTTTTAACAACATTTTCACAAAAATAGCACCCAGTCTCTTTTCATAGCTCTCCACCAAACTTGGATTTCTTAGAATTTTTCACCAATTTGATTGCCTTTTTTGTACGAATACTAAGTAGATGATTAGATCTTTTTCCTGCCAAAAACAGAGGAGGTTCCCTTGTACCTACCTTGTACCAGTAGTCCGTAACATAAACAACATAAAACGGATGAACAATTTAAAAAATTGTGTTTGGCGCCTGCGTTGTGTATGTACCTAATGATATCAATGAAAATCAGTTCTTTTTATCATGATTTGTAGGTAATATAATACCACTAAAATGTTTAACACCGTTTGGCGCCAAAATTAGAAAACGCTAAATATTCATAGAAGGATAACAGATTCCAAATTCAAACCTCATATTAAGTTTTTTTTTATTATAACACTATTCACGGCCAGACTAAATATGTAGGTATATTTAGCTAGGTTTGTTAGCACAGGAGATCCCTATCTGTACCATCCCACACTCCATGTCACCTATAACTGTCTACCTAATGATTTCTTATACATGTCATTCTTCTCAGATGCATCACAATCCCCAAACAACACTACACCTTGCCTAGTTAGGAGGATCTTCTCCTTTCTATAGGTACTTCCGCAATGTCATAATACCCTCCCATACCCACTACCTAGATACATAACATAATGAACATGTAATCATTTTGTTAATGCAATAAGTAGATATTTTAATTTTATTTTAGAGAAGACTAATAACATACATAAAAATACTAAAAAATATTTGTATCATGAACATTTATTAAAAAATGTTAAGATCCTGTATTAATGGTAGATATTTATTAGAGCTTGAGGGCTGCACCTGTAACTGCACGTAACCTAGTTCTCTGTTCAGTGATAGAAAGTCACCTTGCTCATTAAAACTTGCTCCTACCCTGGTCCTTACTTGAAATATATTTTCGAAATCGATTAAACCTGTAGGTATAATTTCGAAATCGATTTCAAATATTTTCTTTTCTCACCCCAAAGTAAGCAACGTATTTTCTTATGTTATGGGTGTTAATAAACGATATTATACATAGAAATACATGTATAAATACCAGGATAAATTTAACATACACCCAGACCCAGAAACACGAACGTCTATGTTCATCACACAAACGCCCGCCCCCGTCGTGTTCGAATCCGAGCCTCGCTATTCGTCGACGTGGTAAGGCCACCACTCGGCCAGCAAGACGATTCAATTAAAGATATATATCTGATTTTATCCTTAAAAATATAATAAAAGTTATATCGGCAAAAGTACACAATTAGGTATCTGATGGAGGTGGATTCTAAAATATTTACGCGTTATGGGCATTGTTTATTTGGTCCAGATGATAAATAAATTTGCAATTGTATCACTACAATGTAGTTTGACACTCCTCGACAGAATTTTTTAATTTTCTAAGTGTCACCCGACATAATAATATATTTTCAAACCAGTAATTCTACACGTTCCAGAGTAGTATAGGTATATCACACGGCCAAAGTATGCTGAGTCGTTCTCTAGGTTGATATACCTAATGTAGGCAAAAGCTTAGACGGTGCATCTATATTTACGTATATACTTACTCTTTTTTCATTTTTGCTCAAAAGCAACCCGTATTTTATAAACAGAAGTGTCAAAGTGAGATTTCAAAATGAGTGGAAATGTCCGCGACCGTGTTGATGAGTGGCGTGGGCGTGAGAAGTGGTTAACCCGTGTATCTATAACAGTCGGCAGCGCGGCGCCACGGGCAGTGCTGCACCAACTGCGGCTCGCGCAACACCACGCTGTGGCGGCGCAACAACGACGGCGAGCCCGTCTGCAACGCCTGCGGCCTCTACTACAAGCTGCACGGCATCAACAGGTAAGCTGCACTCGCTCTCCGTGGAGCGGACAGCCTCGTCATATTCCTTCGACTCCTCTCCTCGGTCCTAGTTTACTAAGGTCTACCAATGGACACCAAGGATGGTGGCAGCGGCTACTATGAAAGGTCCAACTAAGTTTATTGGCTACATTTGATTCTCCGAAACGTGACAGTGCTAAACACAATGCAGCATGACAGTATGGCAGTAAGCTAGGACTGGAATGGTGCCTGCTTGTCAAAGAACCCACGTAATTAGTTCTCTCGGTGTTAATGGGGTAGCAAATTCTTGCTCACATACTATTGGCATCACATACACTTATTATTGCCACCCTAAAAAATACATTTTTATAAGGAGTTTAAACTAAATATAGCTCGGTTTTTTCCTTCTTGGGTGGGGCTCCTTTGGAGACCATATCATGCCCATCTGTGTGGTAGCTTGTAAGAGGCGAGCAAAGGTAGGGACACCTGCCACCAACATCATGGCCTATAGTAGTGCTCCGTAGCGGGTCGTTACCACCGCTTTACCTATTCTTGCCACCATAACATCAGTGCTTATCGTTGACGTGTTCCGGTTTGGAGGTTAAGGTAGTCGATACACTTAGTTTAGCAAGAGGCCTAACACCAGTACATATTTGATATCAATCACTAGGTAGTCCGTTTACTTGTTTGACTTCCAATATTATAAAAAATACAATATTTTTGCGCCCGACATCGCTTGCTGTTGAACTCTCTCACAGTAAGATTACCTTTTCCATATTCGTAGAGGTACCTACGACTACGGAAAAGGAAAACGATTACCGCTGCGTGCTATCCGCTGGCAAAATTTCATCAAGTTCAGTTTAGACGTTTAGACAAGAATCTTATTTTTCAATTTTCATATTAGTTTAGATTCAGATACCTACATAAGTATCACAATTTACTAACAATTCATTGTGTTACCCATAGATGTATTATACTTACCAATATCACTTTTGTTGTTGCTGCTCTTCAAGTGTAGCATTAAAAATGTTGTAATAATAAATGTAGACATAAAACTTCATAATAATAAACAAACTTCAAAAACATACATTTTACAGAAGAAATAACAGTCTAATATTTTCTTTTACAGACCATTGGCTATGAGGAAAGACGGGATTCAGACGCGGAAACGTAAGCCCAAGAAATCGGCGAACGGCGCGAAGCCGCCCCAGGACTCCGTCAAGAAAGACGACCAGAGCTCTCCTGGAGTTGACGGTAAAACTGCATTTGTTTGTCAAATTCTTTATCGTTATTGATCTGGTAGTGGGTTATAAGCTTTTTAACGCGTCAGAACTTACCGATTTTTTTGTTCATAATATAATTAAATGTTGAACCAAATTTTTTTAATGTTGAAAGTTTCAATTTAATAATTCATTATAAAACTATTGACTCCATAAGACTTTTTATTAACCTTCATATGAATATTGGTTCTATTACAACCTGTATATCTTCACGCCAAATCTCTTACGAGGTAGGCAGAGAGTATCGAGTGCCAAGTGTCACGAATCCTACATA
>DVZN01000229.1:0-15116 GCA_018237365.1 Caria ino melicerta
TGTATACACAATGTATAAAGTGCAAACTGTGAGATATACGTTCCCAGATCACGCTAAACAGATTGAGCTTTGAAAGGAGCTCCATCGTATTGCGTCGTCGGATTATTGGATATCATTGCTCTCTTTGGATCATATCAATCGAAAGTATGAATTCACTTACTTTCATATACATTTAGGCAGATATTCGAATTCTTGTGTTCAATTTTACGCTCTTCTCATTTATTATAATATGCGGTATTTAGTCCATTTTTGTGCATTATGCGTTTTGGATCCCTATTACTTATCAAACATACGTGTCCTATAAGATGTAATATACCTAAATATGTTCTGGTTTATTCTGATACGTCACGTCATCTTGCTGTAAAGGCAATTTTAAATTGGTGCCATTTTTTTAAATTTTCTAATAAACACTTACCTCAGCAATTTACAAAATTGAAAACGTGACAAAATTTAAATAGTTTCAAAAGTATTATGGAGGATATCTAAAATTACCCACCGTAAATTAAGCCCGAGAACCATAATCTATTTTATGGGCCATTTTAGTTCAAGGACCATTTGGCAGCGGCTGTAATTTTTAGAACGAGGAAGGTCTTTACTTTAAATAGAAGTTAAACCCTCATGATTACATTTAGTATAGGTTTTTTCTTATTGTATGAACGGAATGAAAAGCTGTTTATTATAATATTGAAGAAAAACAAGCAGAAACATATATATAATCATCAAACACATTTTTATAATCATGGGATTATAAAAAATTCACGTAGCCTCTAGACACCAAAGGTGGTTATGGTTCATTGCCAACCTGAGGCCGGGGTGTGAGGCCTCATGCAAAAGTAAGATTACCAACTACTTTACCCTCCAAATTGGAACACGTCAACGTCAAACATATACTTTATTGCGGCAAGAATGGGTAAGGCAGTGGTACCAATTCGGGGGAGGCTACTGTGAAACTTTATATTTTCGTTGCTTAATTATTAGTAATATCATTTTTATTATATACGTACTGGAAGGCAAACAAGCAGACGGATTTCCTGATGGTAAGAAACTCACGCCATCTATAGACACCAAAGGTGGTAATGGCGCCTTGCCAACCTGAGGCCGGGATGTTAGGCCTCGTGCAAAAGTAAGTTTACTGGCTTTTGAGACCCATGATGTGACGGGTGGCAAGTCCGTCGCCAATCGGGCACTCCAATCCTAGGTAACGTTATGTTTTTCTGAAAAACTGAAAATACTCATACTTAGAACGAGTTGCTCGACCTGGGAATTAAACCCGGGACCTCTCGCGTCAAAGTCGGACACCGACACCACTCGACCACAGAGGCGAATAATAAAAAGGAAAATGATTAGTTAAATAAAAATAATACAAAAGGTAAACGTTTTTACTTATAACTAATTCAAATATCTGAAAGGTTTTGTTTTTGTTTGTTTAAACATGCTAACCTCTTAAACTACTAAATGTATTACAAAAATATTTATGGAGGCGATATACCAATTCACGAGGAAGTTTGTAGGCTATTAAATTAAACTTCATGCTACAGCAATTAGATGTGGGGAAAATGCGGGTAACGCCGCGGGGAATACTTAATTACGAACGAGCATCATACATTATAATATTAATGAAGTCCTTTCACAGCACGTATAAATAAGGAGAAATTCAAGTTAAATCGTGTATTTGGATCAAAACACACATTAAATAGTTTTCAAATGAAATCGCTAACGAATGCCATTCATTAACGGCGTTAGTTGGATCGTCCGGGTCGCTGCGGTCGGGCCAAATGGGAACATCTGTATAATTAAAGAATTGCAAATGTCCCACTTTCATTTGTGAACTTTAAAAATTTCATATAAGAAATATTGATAGAACTAGAGTGCAGGGAAATTTATTTATTTGTAGACGATATCTAATGAAATTTTATGTTATGTTTGCTCAAGTCATTAAAAAGGTATTTAAATTAAATGCTACTACCTCGTGATGGTTTGGGCTCCTTTACAGAATAAACTAACTGCCCTCCTGCTAGGCAGCTAATAACATGCAATCATTAGAATTAGAGCCTCGGCAGAATTGGTACCATTCAATTCAGTTCAATTCGTGTGATATGGCTTCCAGTCGTTTTTCACAACTTATTTAGCCAATTGGTACTAACGTCTTAGGTATTCCTGCTGCATAATGTCAGTGCTTACCGTTGTCATGTTCCGGTTTGGATGGTAGATAGGAGGAGTCATATGAAATAATGGAAGATCAATTACAAGTTTGAGAAATCACTGCTAATGAATCGCTCAGATACATAATTATTTCAATAGCCAATCACAATATTTTTCAGTTCAAGCTTCAAAACCACTGTTACCTTCGCAAGAAACTATCAAGAAAAGTGGAAACTATTTTCAATGGATCCGAGTTTTTCAAGACCCGCTATAAAGAATGATCTTTAAACTTATCGATCATTATGACAAACTGATATACTATGGCAACACCATATCAAAATCTATGTGACACGATATTTGTCAGTAATGTGAACAGTATCGCAGCACGCTGTAAAACATAAATCAACATTTTCACAAGTTTCGTGATTAGCATTTTCTGTTAACGTTTGAATGATTTTCTTGAGTGATCCCATGAGGCATTGAATATTTATTAATATTTAACATAACGAGCGAGGATGACGAAATTAAAATTTTACATTTTCATCATGTATACCAAACTTGTTGACTGGAAATAATTATTCGAATAAATTGCATTTTAGGTTTGATTATCGTCAACTTCATTAACTGGCAATTTTGTTCAGTAAAAAGGATTTCGTTGTGGAATTATAAAATTAAAATTTAATATAAAAACTCACTGTCCCAGATACGTTACTAAGCGTTACGCTCTGTGCTATTTTCTGCGAATACTGGCTTTGTCTCTCTTTATTATTCATATTAATATAATAAATGCAAAAGTATGTTTGTCCTTTATTAAATGTCAAAACGGAAAAATGAACAGATTAAATTTTTGTTACGGATGAAGCTTAGATGCTGGATAGAGGCAGATTATGAGCACATAACGACAACAACAATAGCATTAGCTATCAAGAGTCTATCACCTATTCAGATGTCACGGTGTTAATGACGTTAAGCCTGTGCTCGCCTTTTACGAGTTTCCTGGCAGGAAGGCTGATTGTCTATTCTGAAAAGGAGCCCGAACCAACACGGGATGAACAGTTATTCCCTCCTAAAATTAATTGAGCCAATGGGATAAAAAAATCATTTTTCTTCTGAAATACTGATGTACCAAATTACATCACGGTTAGTTCTCTCGTTCAGGAAACGGAAATAAAAAATAAAACCCACGGAATCATTGTAACGTCCCACGCAGACGAGTTCACGGATAAAAAGTTATGCATTTACTAATACTGAAGCTGTATTATTTCTGTTGTACCAAATAATAAACATTTTTCTTTACAATGTAACGAGGACTCTGCGAAGAAATTCTAAAGTGTAAGGATGGAGTTAATTGCTCGTACAGTACTCTGCTTAAGTCGCTTCCTCGAGAAAGTTCTCAGTCTGATGTTCCGACTAATAGGATTTAACATTTCACATGTTGCAGACACAGACAGAAATACGAAGCAATAAGATATTTCAACGATGAGCTCTTCGTACCTATTTATTAATAGTATGGAGTTGCCTTTTGTTAGGTGGCAAATATTAATTATTTTAATATTTGTCAATTTTGGATTCATAATATCAATAAATGAGTTTCTATACAGCAGAAAAGAATAACAAACAGATAATGGTTAACTTTATTCTTATGTAAGGTGTTTGGGTGGAAATTATGATTTTTTTTCGAAATGACAATAGTTGCCAGGCTGAGTGGCTTTGCAAAGTCACCGGGCGTTTTTGGGCGAGCAGAGTGATCAACCCGAGATAGCATTATTTACTCTTCGTGGGACTCCTACAACGCCCACACTATCGGTTGCATTGAATAAATAAATTATAAAAATAATCAATATATAAATCATACTTAAATGAAATGTTAATTTTTTTGTATGTAAGAAATAAAAAGCTTATTTATTTATTTATTAAGGTGTTTGTGTGGTTTACTTATGTTAAGATACTGTGTAGCAACGCCGTAGGCGAGTACTGCCATAGTGTTAGGTACTTCCTTAGATGGTCCTCTGGTGAGAAGCGCAGCCAGTATACTTGTAAGTATTTTAAGCCAAACACCGCAGGTCCAAGGTACATTTAAGGTACCAGTTTTTTATGAAACTACGCAGCTAATAAGCATACGGCTCTTCTGATGGTAAGAGATATAATTATCTACGATAGCTAAATAGCTATTGTAGATGCCGTGAGTAGGAGTTTGAGTCCTAATAACCGGCTACACTATACTGAGTGGAATATGATGATGACAAATACTGTCATTATGCCTGAAAAATAGGAAGTCGGTGTACCCTTGGAGCAAGTGGCACAACACTACTAATGGTCGTGTTAATAATTTCCTATTTTTTACAATATAATATATCAACTTATGTACGTAGATATAATATAATTAGACTTATATAAAAATAATAGAATATAATAAAATTTGTACTTAGGCATGCAAACAGAAACACAAGCATAACAACGGACGGCAGAAAGTCTAGCAAAAAGTCCAAAATTAATAAATATTTCTTTCATCCCCTAAAGACCTCTAAATACATAAAACTGTTGACATATGTCCTAAAACAACTTCCGAAATTTATGACTCTTTATAAATCACTTTTAATAAGATAATAATTATTCTTAAGCCTGTTTACGTAATAAATTACATTGAAAAATTCTCTAATTAACACCCACCCACCCCTCACTCCCCCGAGGTTGCAAGTCTCAGAAAATCCAACAAAGAGTGTAAAGAAACACCGTCTTGCCAACAAAACTTTGCTATTTCCTTTTGAAATGGTAAAGTTATTTTAATTTCAACATGCCAATTGCAAAGCAATCTTGAATAAATAGATTGATTTTTTACTGGGAAACTTTACTATGACTCAGATAGAGTGGATTTGTGTTCGGTATAAAAGTTAAACAGTTTTTGTTTATCTTTTACAGTCTTGCTTTCCTTGATATATTAGTGCTTCGTGTCTTAATGGCTGAAATGAGCTAGTGTTCTAAGTAGCTTTGAAGTAAATCAAGTTGCAGAGAGGGCACTTAGCTTCCTTTCCTTTATAGGGTGACATAACCTGATTGAAAGGTTGATTTTTAAAAACGTTCGTAAAGGAAGCATTCCGATATTGCACAATCGTCACTGATAGTAGAAACCTGCATTTCTAGCATATCAATAATGCTGACAACCTGTCAAATACTAGCTGTCGATAACTCTTGGCAGAAATGCAGTAAATAAATTGAAGGTAATATAATATCAAAGAGCGTATTTCAAAATTTTCACGATTGTTGTATACACCTGTGAAAATGAATGGCTAAATGTGTTGCTAAGTGCAAAACTCGAAAACTGCTAAACCGATTTCATTAATTCTTTTTTATTATATTCCTTGAAGTACGAGGATGTTTCTTACGGAGAGAAAAAATTACATGAAAACGTCTAAAACAACAGTTTTCTATATTCCCATACAAATTAGTATACGTAAAAGTCAATTTGGTCTTTAATATTATACCTTACAGTTTAAGTGTTAGTGGAGGGGTTTCAGAAAGGTAAATCCTTCGAGTGAAGGAAACAGGTGGTGGTCAGCTAGTCTTTAAATATAAATCTGCTCTGGTCACAATATTCAAGAAATATAAACGCAAAATTAACAGTCAACACCACATTTTGACAAACGGTAATAATAAATGACATCTTAATCAATATTGAACAATATACTTCTGAAAGTTTTAAGCACTGATGCAATATGGTGATTTTATTTATTTTATGGATCAGGCTTCACAACACAAGCAGGAAACATAATTTATAAAAATCACTTATACTTTTCCAAAATTGTGGAAAAGTATAAGTGATTTTTATAAATTATGTCTACAATGGAATTTCGCCAAGTGCCTACGATAAGAAGTATAGAAACTACAAGCAGGAAGTCTCTTGTGAAAGTTCGGTGGTCCCAATTATCTAAAAACTTCATCAGGTTTGAAGAATTAATTACTAATTTAAGGTGAGATTGTGAAGATCTACTCTCTTGCGCTGTGAAGTGTTTGAATAGGAGTAACAAATTTATGGATTTGCCTACTTGATTTTGTCTGCGAAGTTTGTCAGTGTGGGTAGGGTAAGATAATAATCAAACCCCTTTTCTGAAACCACCATCATATGGATGCTTTTGACTCTAATACCCACTACGTATGTTCATGAGCGAAGGTTCACTATTAGGACAGTTATATATATAATTTTTTTTGGAATATTAGCTATTTGTTAGGTATATAAATCACACCATCTGGACACGTGGCGATCTTCGACGGTGCGATTCCACCGACAATTCTTACCTCGTACTAAACCTTTGTGGAACCAATTACCAGCGGAGGTGTTTCCGGAACATCAAGATCTGGGGACCTTCAAGAAAAGAGCTTACTCAAACAAACTAAACTAAACTAACAAACTAAAAGGTCGGTACTTGCTCGTTTGCCTCCTTCTGCTATAAAAAATACAGTTTTGAATAAAAATCGAAACAACGTATTAGTAACCAAATAATGTTGTTTAGACTCGTTAGCTTGCATAGGGTACATCAGCAAAGTTGTATCACGGTCCATCTTAGGACTAATTTATTCCAGACTAATCCAATTGGGGCGAATTCCGTTTAGGCAAACGCTTGGACCTCCAAGTAATTAGCGCAAACAATTATTATCAGTTTTCGTCCTTAAAGTTTGACATTTTCAAACGAATTATCAACTTAAATGGTCATCAATAGAACTGTCGGTACTCTGTTCAATATGATAGTTCTAAGAAAGTATTCTAGTAAAATAAAATCGAGAAATCTATATCTATACATACATCTTCTATAGCAATAAATAAAATTGGAATGTCTATTTGTAATATTAAAATAACGGCTTTTTGTTTAATCCATATGTGTGAATACATCTATTTGTACATATAAATGAAATTGAAGTGTCTGTTTGTTATAATTAAGTAACTTCTTTTTACTAAAATCATACGCGGAGCATGACCCAAAATAACATTCTCACAATTTTTGTCTATCTGTCTGTTTGTTCCGGATAATCTCTTGAACGGCTGGACCGATTTTGACGGGACTTTCACTGGCAAATAGCTGACATTTTCGATTTTCGAAAAAGAACTAGAATTAAAAATTAACATAAAAAATTAAACATAAAATATAAAAAAAATGGTCCAGACGACTAAAAATGAGCAATAGAACTTATTTCGAGATTTTAAGAGTTTTCGTCTGTCTGAGGATATCACCTCTTTAAGGAGATTCTATGTTCTAAGGAATGCAATATAATTTTTTTAAAAGTTAAATATAAGGAAAGAGATTGTTGCTAAAGCTACAAAATACGGAACAAAGAGAACAAGGCCGTACGTTTGGTAAAGTGCATGTCATCTTTTGAAGTTAAATACAACAGTGTGGAGTTGCCAGAAAAAATCCTACCCCAAGACATGTTTTAAACATTTTGCTGGCGAGTAATTAAACAAAACATTTTAGGAGTTAACAGACATAATGACTCGTGACAGGCACGCCGCCGACGGCCCATCACAGACAGTGATCGATGCGGTCGCGGGTTTGAAGCCAAATTTTTACATTTAAAAATAGGATCACTTACATATACGGGGCGTGTGAGTGAAATATATGAATCACTCTCGTCGGCCATTAGCAATAAAAATACTGTTACCTTACACATTTAATAATCTGAACACACGTATACTGTTTTATATTTTAATGGTTTGCGAACTTTTAAATAATTACTACAACAATACGTTTCAGCACTCCTCTGTATGGACGTTAAATATTGAAAAGTTCACAATCCTCATGGCATGCATGAAATACAAATTGTTCCTAAACTGGTTTAATTTTTTTTCATATATTTCAATATAATTACAGTGTACTGGTTTAAAAGAAAGAGAAATATGTGTAACCATATAAACCGAATAATCAGTGCTTATGACGTACGGACGTTTTTAAAAGCTATACATACACCCCATACATACAATACAGTCTGTATTTATAAAATAATTAGCTCGACAACTAATACTGGGGCACATGAAAATAAGGATCTTCTATTTATGCTTGCCTCGTGAACTTCGTATGAGTTTAGTCAGAATAGTTAGTTCTGATACGCCAGACGTGAAGCTGACCAAGAAGAAACAAGGAAAATATGTGCATCTTGTCCATCTTAACTAAATAAAATATCTAGATATCTTTTTTTATATTTTCCATCGTTGGCGCTTGGTAAAACTTCCACATATTCATATCTTCAAATGAAAACATTTAGTTTTTACATATATTTTGATGCATATTATACGTATTTTCATCATCAGGGTAAAAACTTAGTTTTAGCCCTGATGATTCTGTAAAAAGCGAACCAAGTAGGCTATATAATTAATAACTAATAATTATGAGTGATACGTAAAACAGTACAAGTGTTTTCATTTGAATATATCTACATATCAATGTTATTCTTGCAAGAAACATGTTTGTTTACAGTGCGCTTAACAATTGTGATCTGATTATGAGTAACTTTGTTATAGGACATTTTATTATTTCAAGAATACCAATTATGTTTATTTTTTTGATGATAGATGTAACCCTTAAGTTTAAGAAAACATATAATTCATGGTTCCTAAAAAGTCATATTAATCTATCTATTTTGTTATTTTCGTAGTTAAAAACGGAACCTAAGATGAAATGACTTATAACTTCTAAGTTGTTTATTGAAAAATGTAATTTATTTTATTTATAGATCCCAAATTTGCAATTTTACATATATTTTGATGTATATTATACGTATTTTCATAAAGCCCAGAGTTATTAATGCGGCCTCTCAAGCCCCACATCGGTACTAGTGTGACTAAAAAACCACGTCGGTAGCTAAAAGTTAAGTCAATATAATTTTATTCAAATGATATCGAAATAGTGAATAAAAAGTTTTATTTAAACGAAAATAGTTGGCAATTAAAAAATGATTAATAGTGAAGCAAGTACAAGTGTGGCCGATTGCCGACGAACTTACGACCCGTCATCATGGGACCTAATATTGTCGACTAATCGTGAGTGCATACTGTTACCTTGTACCTCTGACTATTTTTTAGAGGATATATGGGCTTGACGTTATATATTTTAAGGACTAATTAAGTTTTAAGCATGAATATTATAACCATGTTTCGCTAAGCGACGACGGTAAACAATATCATATATGTATAGAAGCTATAACATAAGTACTGACAAAAACATTTAGAGCGACGTAGGCATTTAATTTATATACAATGTAGTGGTTGTATAAATTCGGGACCGTAAAAATATACACAAAAGAGGCAAAGACAAAGAAACTAAGAGCCATTAAGCACGCCGTTGACCACAACTCACATGTTTTGTTGCCAAAGGGAAGGGTCCACATTCAGGGACTTCGAAGATAAATAGCCATTTACGAGAATATACTCGAAAGTATAGTCACAACCGGAAGCGACGACTTAATATTATACCCCTCAAGTGTTTCTTACAGTGTTCGATGAATTAATGTTATGTTCATCAAGCAGTGCCCGCCCATGAATGTTTTAGTAATTGTTAAACATAAAATCCATACATTATGAATTAAGTTTCGGTATCGTATAAGTAATTAATATTATTAACAACTAGCGTCTCGTCCCGGCTTCGCGCGGGTGTACAGCTGACACTGATACCCGATTGCACTAACCATGTATATCCATACATAACCAAAATATACACTGTTTATTAACAATAAAGTGGTTTAAGAGTGACTTAAGGTTAGTGCAATGCGTTATGTCGCTAAATCTGTCTGAATTTATGTCAGCATTAGTTGTCCCCTAATTTAGTGCAATCGTAAAGTATAAAAATTATATTTCCCGTAAAAAATAACGGACAAAAAATGGTTATAGTAAGGGATAGGCATATACCATCACTGACTTTGTAGAGCTTTTGAAGGTGTACCACACTGTAGTACATTATTTTGATCTATTTAGTAGGGCAGAGGTCATCAACTACTTTCAACAGAGGTCCTTTTTGTTAAAATATCATCACCGTTGCGGTCCGGAAGGCAAAATCTAACGTTCTTCTCCCTTCCACCCTGCATAATAATTGAAATTATATACTATATTATTTAAATAGGCAGTGATTTAAATAGTATCAATGAGAGAATCCGCGATATTATTTTAATAAATTATAATCAAACGTTAAGAATAAGAGGAAGTAAAAACTATATTAACATAGGTTTATATTTTACAATAATAATGAGAAATGACATTTTTGTCTCAATATATTTGATATTTTTCATCGTTTGCGCTTGGTAAAACTTCCACATATTCATATTTTACAATGAAATAAACACTTGTACTGTTTTACGTATCGCCTACTTTTGTACTTTGTACAGCATCATCAGGGCTAAAACTTGTCTCAGACTATTGGTTTTAAAAATAAAATTTAAACTAAAAATTATCAAATTATGCAATAGTAACTACGTAGTTAAGGTGCATATTATGTACATTTTTTGTATTGTTTGTAAGATCCGCGCACAAAAGGTCCGGACGCGGATCTTTCTTCACCTGCATGTATTATTTTGTAATGTATGTTCAACGATTTCATCGCCAATTGTGAGCTAATTTTCAAAAAAAAAAGTTCGATGATCGTTCAAAATGGTCCCGTGACAATGTTAAGTATAAAACCTGAACGTTGTTTTTTCATTTTACTGCGTTATAATTATTGTTTAATAAAATGTTCCCTTGACACAGATTTCAATGTGTTATAGTATATTACGTATTGAAATAACATAATGTTTTAGAAGTATATTCTAGATAGGTACCAAAAAGCGAAACACCCGACCCAAACTAAAGCACCTGAAACCGCAGTAAATGAAAACAAACGTAAACAACTCTTAGCCCGTTGTAATTTAGTCTAAATTGGAGTGAGCGGCGAAACCCGAGGTGAAACACTGAGATCAACAAAAAATTAATGGAACAAACGTTTCAGCTACAAACGCCACCATTTTCAGATAATTTAATAATACCTGTGTATTACACTATTTTGGTGTACCAACAACTACGTTGTATTTATTAATACATAGCTTTTTTTATAACATACTTTTAAAATGATAAATTATCAAAAATCTTAGACATTTATTAGAACAAGACGAAGTATTGTTCCAGGTTTCTTTCTACAATAAATCAACGGCATTTAATTTTTTTTATACGCCTGTATATATTCTTGTATGCACATGACTCAAAAAGTACTAAATGAATGTAAATGCAGTTTTAAAAAAGGTCTCGTTAGGAAACGAAGCATTTTGATATGTTGATTTGGACCGGAGATGGTTTAGTTTTTACGCAGAATATTTACCTAAAAACCGACTTTAAGGCAACACAGATCGGTCGGTCAAAATCGGTTTATAATTGACAGAAATCTGAAGCAACGAATACATCCGAATGGACAAACTCTTCCTTTTGAGAAAGCGGTTGAAAAAAGCTTTATCGAGAACTTGTAAATAATAATGACATTGTAAACAATCTGTGAATCAACACCGAAATCTCCTTTTTGCATTTATGATAGTTTACCCAAGTTCTTGGGTCTTCCTGTGCCCTAAAGGTTAGTTACGTCTAAATAGCTACAGTTTGTAAATAATTACAGTGTAAACAGTTTATCATTCAACACTAACATTTTGTTAGGGCTGTTTAAAACTCAAATCGACCCTTTCAAGTTATTTTAGTGTAAGTTGAAGTTGTTTGTTTATTCTATTCCACTGATAACAGTCTGACCCACTGTTAAATGTGTTTATATTTCAGTTTTCATTATAACTTCGGACAATTAAGTTTGGTTTTAATCGACAAAGTTTCAATGGTTATTATATTCTTGAAAGATGTTTACGAATTTCTTCGTGAATTCATCGCTTCTAATGTTTCGATACAAGCTAAGTAGTGTTTATACGGCGAGATACGTTATACGCGCTTTATTTTGACGACAAAAAAGAAGGCAATTGCTTATAATTACTTGCTTGTTATATATGTATATTATAATCTGTCAGTATATTTTAAAGAATTTATAATGAACATGTCTTCTTATGTGTAAAAAACTTGATATATTTCAACAATATACAGCTACCAAAAAAAATAAAAATATTTTCAAGCGTACACACAATTTTCACTCGTTTTGTTCTATAATTAAAAATTATTATTATACGTATGTTTAAAATTAGTAACTTTTAAATGTTAATTTGGTCACGTATAACGTAATAATAAAAGTGTACTGTAGAAAAAATAATAATAAAAGTAATACTCGTATTATTTAAAAAGATGAATATTGTATAGCTTAAGATTAAGTTTTCGTAATTGTAAATTTTGTTTTAATTATTTTACTAAAATTATTTTGCATTATAATATTACTGATATAATATTAACCTAAGAATAGTGGCTACAGTACCATGTGACTAGTATTTATATAATTTTAATATTAAATTTTACGATGTTACGCTGTTTGTTATTCCCAATAAATAAATATATATTTTTTTATATAAGAGGAGGCAAACGGCCAGGTAGGTCACCTGATGGTAAGTGATCATCGCCGCCCAAAAACATCTGCAACACCAGAGGTCTGATATAAGGTGTTTATAGGTTTGGTAAATCATAAACTACAAGTGGTTGTAACAAAGTTTGTGTGAGATGTGTGAGTGTTTAGCAGAGAACATGCGTCAGATGACGTAGCCTATGACGATTTTTACATAAATTATGAAATAACATTTATTTTTACACTAGGAGTTACCCGCGATTTCGTTTGCGTAGATCTCTAAAGAGGTTCCATAGATTTAATTTATGGCGCGGATCTCCAATTATTTTCTTATAAAAGTAGCATTTACTAGATGATAGAATTTTGTAGAAGCTCGCCCAGATTGTTACCATCGCCTTACATATTCGTTTCACCACCATTTTCAGTGCTTGCCTTTAACATTTTCCAGTTGGAATATGTTCCATTGGAGTTAAGAAGGTCGGTGAATCTGGGTTGTTAGGCCTCCTGTAAAGGTCGGCAAGTTACCACTAATATCTTTGGTATTTTTAGCGTCTGTTTTTACCATCAGGGCATCCGTGTGTTTGTTTGCCTTCAAATTTTATTAAAGATAAATTACACGTCCGAACAAATATAGAGACAGATAGACAGACATACACAACAATAAAATATGCCTTTTTGTTAGATGCATTGTTTGAACTTGCACATTTATAAAAAAGTGTTGTTTTCTTGATATGAAAAGGCATTACAATTTTATTTATTTATGTTTTAACTTTTTCATAAATCTCAATGACATTCTAATATACAATTTCATTAAATAATCTTAACAAGCTGTGATTTTAAATAGCCTTTGAGTAGTAAATCAGTAGGCGATTCACAAAAAGGACTTGTTATTTTTGAAGTCAATACTTGAAATAAAATCCTCTCATGTTCACTTTGCACCTCAAAAGCGAGCAGTTAGTTACACCGTAAAGCAAAAGTTGGAAACGTTCACACACAAAGCACTTAATCGGATTAAAATTAAACTTTTGATGAATGCCTACGCGAGTTGGGCCGGGAACAATCCCGACGCAGGCCGAACTCCGCCAAGTTACACTTCACTTGTAATTTACGTACGTACGTTTTATGATTTCATTTCGCAATTATTAAAAGTTATCATTTATTTGAAGTATTCGGGTGGTTGAATCACAAAGGACATTTTAATGATGCTTTCCACGATTGTGAATTATTAATCGATAGTGAAGTAATTAAGTACTCTAGATTGATCAGCACAAGGTTTGTTTTATAGTTGTTGAAATTATAAATCATAACAAGTACTTTGAAGAAAAATGGGAAACAAGTACGTAATATAATTTAAAAAATAAACACCTTTTTGTGGAGTAGCGCTCGCGGACCGAAGTCGCAATAGTGAAATCAGAGAGTGTCTGTGTAAAAATGCGAAAGGGCATGCTCCGATAATTGGAACATGTAGAAAGAATATATGATGCAAGATTGAATAAACAGATATACAATACGAATGTGGATGACTGTAGGTATCCGGGGAGACCTGGGTTGACATTTCATGACGAAATCGCCCGTGTATTATCCAAAAAGTGGTGTCAAGAGTCTCCGAAACCGTCGTGTATGTATGATCTCTTCATACATACACGACGGTTTCGGAGAGACGGTAATGAATGTGGAGGAAGCAAGGCAAGCTAGCTAGCTGTAGGCGTCGTGATTATGTAAGTCAAGTTTAATTAAAACCACTCGTGGCCATTTGTTCTAATATTTTCAAATGTTGATTCTTTCGATACAAAATTCTAACGTCTTTGGAAATGCTTAGATTAATATCTCGATAAGTCGCAACCGCCCAAAATTTACTCAATAAAAAAATACGATATTAAAATATACTGAATGTTTATGTTGTTACAATTTCATTTAAGCTGTCCTTCGTCGGCATTTGATAGAAATTTACTAAGATAAAATTAGCACATATACTATTCTAATTTAATTTAATCATTTTGCAATAAAGCCTCCGCCACCCCGTTTCATCTACATGGAATATTCGAATGACTATGAATTTTATTTTTCAGTATGGTACCCTACCAAATGTTTTGTTTCAGAACTAAGAGTAGGGTAAGGTACCTACGATGTAATTTCGGTTATATAGCGTGCATACATATCTACACGCTAAGACCATTGCATGGTAGACAGAGAGAATTGAGTGCCATGTGTCACGACTCCAACATACTTGTCTAGCTTCCTCCACATTTATTACTCTCTTCATACATACATGCCAGTTTTGGAGACTCTTGACATCACCCTCGGATAATACCCGAGGGATTTGGTTATGAAATGATATATACCGTGCAGTATTATTTAGTGAAAGTTCCATAAAAATTAGTCCTGCTCTTTTGGAGATTATTTAAAATAAACAGCCGGACAATTTTAAATATTGCCTTTTTATATTTTTCTAAAAGTACCGACTGACCGACGCGAAACTTTAGTTTA